>LPNX010914897.1:236634-262333 GCA_001517045.1 Pseudotsuga menziesii | reverse complement strand
ATTATAAGAAGATGTTCATCCTTAATCTAGAAAATCAAAAAAAATTCTTAAAACAACATTCTTAAAATAAAGACAAAAACTCATGAATCATTATGAGAGAATTTTTTTTTATAGATTTTTTGTAAATTACTACATCAAAGAAGCTTTGTAAAATGATATATAATGGTAACTCTTTTCATTCATTTTATATTTATTCATGGTAGCATAAGGTAGCATAATGTAAGAACATTATTATACATATTACAATAAAATTGAATATTAATAAATAATAGTAAAATTCTAAAATATGAGTATAAAACTAAGGTTTAAATAGTTACCAAAGAATATGTTATAAAATTATTAATGAACCATAGTTTATAGATTATATTTTAAAGAATTCAGAAATTTAAAGATCTAATTTCCTTTTTCTACAGCCTTGCATAAAATTTAGACAAGCCAATTTGGGATAGATGGAATTTACTTAAATAAAATGGTTAGTTTAAATGGAGTTTAAATTTCGAATACAATTAATTTTTTATAACTTTAATGCTACAGATTAGTTAATCTACTTCTTCCTGCTTGATCCATACATGAGGCTTTTGATCATTACTAGTCAACGGCCTGTGTATTGAATTTGCCATATATGTCTTGCTTGTAGAATTGCCTGGTTCTGTACACCAGAACGGCTGCAATAGCCGAACCAACGATGCTCACTGATGCCATTATGAAAAACGTTAGCTCAAAGCATGACTTTCCAACACACATCATATCATTTGATGCAGCTCCTGGCATTTGGAGCTTTGCTTGCCTATCGTAAAAGTATCCCGCTACCCTAACAGAGAACAAGTAGGCCCCCAGAGGGCTAGCACTTGCTCCGATATTGTATAGAATTGCAAAATGGCGAAGCCCAAACAGTTCGGAGATGATAGAAAACAAGAGAGGCCACTGTGCACCGAAGCACATGCCGATCAGAATGGAGGCCATGTAAAGGGATCCAGGGAGTGCCGAAGCAACAAGTAGATGACCTACAGATGCAACTAACAGGACTAGGCTCAACAAAAAGGGCCTAGGAATTGAATACCTGTGCAGAAGTATTTCAGAGATGAAGCCTGCCCCGACTCGGCCTAAGAAGTTCCAGATACTCGGAAGTGAAACAAAAGTGCTTATACTCAGAGAGGAGTATCACAAGGATTTTCCAATTCGTCCCATGTTGTCGATTGCAGTAATTGTAGATCCCAATCCACATGTTGTCGATTGCAGTAATTGTAGATCCCAATCCACATGTTGTTGCCAAGAAAAGTATCCACAAGTCCAAGCTCATTAGTGCTTGAACAATTGTATGGTCTTCACCTCTTTGAGGCCATTTACCTTTTAATTGCTTCTCACTATCAGCTCCTAGCACTTCGTTGCTACTCTCAGCAGATTTGCCTTCTGTTACAGGTATTGATATCTCGACGGAGGCAGACTTGATATCCTCGCAGCAGCTTTCTAGTTCAATCTTAGACTTCCTTTGATCTGAGAATGCAACTTTGAACTGATCCCCTTGAACAACGTTGTCTGACTTTTGAAGCTCTCAACGTATGACTATCAACAATGGCAAAAAGATTGTCAGAATTGTTACTGCAGCAAACATTTGAATCACACTCTGTGGAAGAACCAACAAGTTTTCCAGCAAAATAAAAACCATAAGCAAGCCGGCTAGCACCAGGGCCATGACAAGAAAAATATAAAAGTTCTTGGTCTCGTTCTTCTCTTTTGGAGCTTCCATAGGCCTAATGATAGGCATCAATAAGAGCACTACAGAAGTGGGAAGAATAGCAGCCAGGATTATGAGAAAGCTGGGTTGTTCATCCTTGCCGACAGCCCTGTAGATCTGAGTGATAATAGCACCACTTAGACCTACAAATCCCTTAAGCAGCCCAATGACGAGCCCTCTGCCTCTTGGAAAAATTTTGACACAAGTAACAATTGTTCCAGTATTCGCGAATGTCATGGAGCTCCCTCCGATGCATTGATACATGTACATCTGCCACACTGCAAGCTTTGCAACTCTGCCCGTCACAAAGAGCCAAATCATGAGATATCCAGTGAGGTTCATAGCTAAACCCATTGTCAGAACAACCCATGGTGGACAGAACTCATTGATGAGACCGGAAATGATCCCTACATTTGCACCCAAGTCCTTGAAGAAAGCCAATGTATCGATCATCTCCTGATCATATCCCAGATTTATCTTGATAGTTTGCGAATACAAACCAAAAATATAATTCGATCCAGCAAACGAGAGAATAAGGAAGCAAGCTACAACCATCATCCATTTGCTTTTCAGGCCTTGAATAACATGATAATTGAATGCTTCCATATCTATATATAAATAAAACTCTGAACAGGAATATTCAACCTCTACAACACCTGAAACTTTTCACTGATTTTCAAATATGAGTATAACACCCAGATTCTCTACAACACCTGAAACTTTTCACTGATTTTTTGACATTCTCTCGACCATATCCAGCTTTATAAATTCCGAGCACGTCTCTTGCGTTCTTGAATATCTTGAGATGGCAAATCCCAAAGCCGTTTCTTCAACAATTCTCAAAAACATAGCAACTGTGCAACAGAATCAGGCAACCGTTTCAAATTCTGACAATGCTGTAGCCTCAATGTCTTCAAGTTCTTCAAGGCGCCGAGCGAAGGCGGCAGCGCTGGTCGCGATTCATAGGTCCTAATCATGAGTAGACTTGGTGGCGCAGGAGCAGGTGGTCCACTTGTAGCAGAACCACGCATTTGATGGCCAACAAGTCTACAAACGCGAACCTAGGACAGCTGGCTCCCATGGTGCCACTTGGCAATGGGAAATAATTTTGATTTTTTTAATTTTATTATTATGACGTCATCTTGCCACATGTCAACTCAAATCCAGATACCAAATCCCAAGGCTGACATCATCTTCTATCCACCAATCAGATGTTTACAAAAATAGCTTTTTCACAAAATTAAAAAAAAAATATTTTACAAACCCCTAAGTCACACTTTGCAAAACAGGTTTTAATGTTTTATAGCTGCCTCAAAAAACACCTACTAATAGCAAAGTCAACCAAAGTCAAAAGGTGATCGATTACAATATACCTGCCTGAGACAGGTATAATAAAATAGTAAAACTAGTACATATACAAATAATATATGCACTTTGTAAACATTAAGCTTTTTATACCAACGAAGAAGTACAACATTACCTGCCTTTATTTATTGTAATGTAAGCAGTACAATCATAACAAAATGCATATGATCTATGATCAAAATCCTGATGAAAGAAAGATGTTCTGCTTAACCACCTCGGCATTTTAATTTTTACTTTGCAATAAGGCAGTTCATAGATTATTACATATATAAATCTTCCGGAAATCTTCAGTACTTGAAATAAAATGTATATACTTGGTAAGTGGACTCGTAATCTTATATAGAAATACCAATGCAAACGATGTAGTTTACTACGAAGGGCCACCATAATCATGTGCATGAGATGATTTTTTTTCTCAAAAATATAATAAACCCAATAATTAGACAATATCCAGAATAATATTAATATAACAAACCCAATAATGAGACTACGTAAATATAATATTGATGAGAGAGGTCCTTCATAAATATCAACAGGTTCTCTAATAATTTAATACATCATTTCAACAAGACAGAACAAAGAGTAAACTAACAACTACCATTTTATTTACAGTACACTTCGTACCTTCGTCCCTCTTGTTTTGAATATAGGAGTATGTCATCTTGTAAATATAATAATAAAAAAGTAGTCTTACACTAAAAGTCTTTGGAGGTATTCTGCGGTCCATTCACGATATCATAATAATAATTACTTGAAACTTTTTCTTTTAACAAAACATTTTGAAGCATGTTATACAAGAAAATCAATTAAAATAAAATAAAATAAAACTTTTAAGCGAACATTTGCGTTTTAATCAACAATCGAAACTTGAATTTGAAAGTGCCAAAGAAGCCTTATTACACGTGCAATATTTTTTATTTACAACTGCTTTAAACCAACAACGCATGTGCCTTATCATGTCAAACTTATATGAGACAAAACATGGAATGGAAGTTCATATTAAGGAGGAAGGAAAATATGCTATTGCCTTACCATAGCTCGAGAATTCAATTGTACGAAAGTAAAATGAAAAATTATATCAAGATATTGATGGCTTAATTGGATTTAAAAGGATTAAGAAACGTGTTTAGATAAGAAAAACTTATATTGTGAAGTGTATAATGTTAATATGTTACTATTAAGAAAAAGTCCACTAAAAAGTTAATCTTAAGTGGTAATTCTATTTATATTTAGTATAAAATGTACAACTTCGGTTGAGATGACATAGTTATATCCAATATTGAACTTTCAGCTGGACAACAACTTACTTTTGGGGTCGGTGGGAGTGTTTGAACTGCACGGCAGAGTGCCAATTTATAAAAAGATAAATTTAAAGAAAATTTATAAAAAAATATAAATTATTCAATTTTGATGAATTAATAAAAAAACGAATTATATTAATAAAAAACATAGGATTTAACGGATTTTACAATAACAACTTCAAAACAAAACTTCCTAATTTTATTTGAAAAGACAAAACTTTCGAGATCTGAAATGTCCGGAATCGAAAATCGAAAATCAGAATATAGGGTATTCCTTATTGGAAAACATAGAATTTCCGGAATCCAAAAATGTCAGAAATCGGAAATAGGGGAATCGGAATTCGAAACATAGGGTGTTCCTTATTGGAAAACATAGGATTTACGGAATCCGGAATATGATTCGTTTTTTTTTAATAATAGGATTTCCCATGGAACAGGGCTGCATGGAGTTGATAGATAAGTGATTTTCTTCCATTTTATTTATATTAAGGAACAAAGTTGTTTCTTTTTTTCACAGTTGTTTTTTTCAAGCCTGTTTACATAGGGTTTTCATGCCGTTGGAGAATTCTTTTTCCACAGGTAGAGATTTCTTTTGGCTTTTATTTTTCAAATCATGTTTTATCCAGCATGTTTTTAGTAGCATCCAAATTAATATCAATTTGGGGTATATCCGATTTTCGATATTTCAGATATCGAAAACCGGAGACTCATTTTTTTTTGTTTTTTTTAATGTTATATATAAATATTATTTTAACACTTGCATTTTTTTCTCTTTAATATTATATACAAATGTTACTCGGAAATCGAGAAGCTGGAAAAGCTAAGATTTTTGGAGATTGTGGCACAAGAGAAAAGTTAATGTTTTTTTAATGTTATATACAAATATTACTTCAACATTTGCATTTTCTTTTTCTTTTTTTAATGCTATATACAAATATTATTTAAATATTTGCATTTATTTTTTCTTTAATGTTATATACAAATGTTACTCGAAAATCGGGAAGCTGGAAATGCTAAGATTTCCTAAGATTGTGGCACAAGAGAAAAGTTAATATTTTAATGATTAAGATATTACTTATACCGGATTTTCGATTTTCGACATTTCAGATATCGGAAAGAGACTCAAGTTTCTGTTAAAATTTAATTTATATGTAAATATTATTTAAAGATTATATATTTACTATCTCCTATTTCCCATTTTTGGGTATTGAAAATCGAGAAAAATAATTTGCTCGCTTCCCGATTTTTGATTCTCTATATTACTAAAATATCGAGAGCTGGAAAAGCTAAGATTTCCAGAGATTGTGGCACAAGAGAAAAGTTAAGATTTTCAAAGTCCAAGGAGTTGACTTCCACAACCCAAACCGAAAAGATTGAATTAGAAGACATTACACAAGTTTCTTAATAAGTTCACTTGTTCCACCGTGAGTAGTGATAATCCTAAATTGGGGAATTAGGGAATTGATAACACATTTATCCCCTGATTATAACACATGAAATCTCGGGTTTATTGGTACACTCTAATATATATTGGATCCGAAAGTATTTATGGTTTGTAATGTACATTGGATAATAATGTAATAAGTTTTATTAAATAAATAATGTAATCTATACGATTTTCGATTTGCTAAATCGGAATCAGAGATCGGGAAGCAAACATTCAGTCGAAAAAGATGTGGTGTTTCCGGTTTCTGAGATCCGAAATATCGAAAATCGGGAATAGGGAAAGCAGGCAAAATTATTAACTAGAAATGACGATTCTGGTTTCAGAGATCTGAGGTATCGAAAAAGTCTCTGTCTCATATCTCTTTTATCTTATTTCTCGATTTCCGAAAGCGGAAGTCCGGAATAATAATATACATGAGAATAATAGAGCTTAAATCTATGAGATAATTAAATGGTATAATAATAACAATTATGCATATAAAATACATAACATGCTTCTATAGATTCAAAAAATTGTTTTCTTACCTAATTTTTTATATAACAAATAAATAAATAACTTGAATAATATAAATAAATATGAATAATGTTAATGTTATGAATAATATGAAATATGAATAATAATGTTATGAATAATATGAAATATAAATAATATGTTTTCCTTATTCCAAAACATAGTGTTTTTCTGAAATCCGACATCTCGAAAATCCAATTAATCAAATATATTTATGAGAATATATTTATAGTGATATATGTTATTGAATAAAAACAAAATCTGACATGTCGAAAACCGGATTAATGAAATATATTTATGAGAATATATTTATAGTGATATATGTTATTGAATAACAACAACCAAAGTAATGAAATATGTTAGTGTGCAAGTCAACAAATTCTTTGAAACAAACCACCTATTTTCACAAACCTTTTGTCCTGCATTGACTACAGCTTCAACCGAATCACACATAGCCTCTCATGTCTCAATGGCAACTTCGGTTGTTTTCAGCTCTAACTTGTCTAAGATTCGCAAGCGATTAGGTATTTCCTTAATATGCTTTTTGCCAACCTCCTAATGAAAAAAGTTGAAAAATACTATCTATGGCATTTCTTCCGAGATTAGAAACTGAGATCTGAAATATCGCAAATCGAATCTTGCAGAATCGAAAATCAAAACATATGGTGTTCCTTAATAAAGAACATAGAACATAGGATTTTCGGAATCCCAAATATCGGAAATAGGAAATCGGAACATGTGTAGTTTCTGATTTGAACACATACAATATTCGGAATTCGAAAATCCGCAAATCAAAAATTGGATTATTGGTTTTCCTTATTCCTAAACATATTATTTTCCAAAATCCGACATGTCAAACATCATATTACTGAAATATATATATGAGAATATATTTATAGTGATATATATTAATGAATAACAATAAAACACGACATGTCGAAAATTGAATTAATGAAATATATTTATTGTGATATATGTTAATGAATAACAACAACAAGAATAATGAAATATGTTATTGTGAATTATTTTGTTTTTTACATATCCATTTTAGTCTGGTCACATGATTAGTGTGGGAAGAGAGAGAGAGAGAGAGGGATACTTACAATCCGCAATCCGAACCGGAAATCGATAGTGCCCATGTAGCCGATTCGATTCCTTGGGTGTATATATTTTGTTCTTGATTTTTTTATAATCACGATTTGCATAAAACCCTAATTTCTTTAATTTGATTTAACTTGAATGATTCAATGGCATCACTTTAGATTTAAATATTCATCAATGTTTGGCCATATTCAAATGCCACCCTGTTCTTTAAGTTGGCTTGCGATTTTCAGACTTGGCCTGTCATTTTATTTATTCAAACATAGTCACATATATATACTTTTGGCATCTTTTTGTATGATTTTTATTAAAATTATTAAAAAATTATTTATTACCATTGTTGACTTATATGGAACTAATAGGATGACAACAAGACCTTCACTTTTACATAAGGTGAAAGTTCTGATTTTCGATTCTCCAAAATCAGCAAAGTAGATACAAAATAAATCGAAAGCACTCTCAGTGATATCCAAAAAGCGAACAGTCAGAAATCAAAAATCTGGTAAACAACATACCATTTTAACAAAACTAACATCGGAAAGGACATTTCCTTGTTCAAAATTATAAGATTTCATGATCCAAACATAAAACAAACTTCGACAAACATACAACAAATCATTTTCGCTTCCCAATTTCGGAAATTAGAAATGGCAATCAAGAAACACGGCTTGGAAAAAAAGTTAACATTTATTCCGAAAATCAAATTTAGTCATAAAGGTCTTAAGGTAAAATCTCAAAAATAACTATTATTTAGAATTTTTTCCAGTCTTCCAAGCTACATCAAAAAAGTTCAGTTGCAGAAAGACACATGAATTTATATTAGGTGAGTTAAAGACACACAAGGGAGAAAGAAAAAAAAATCCTTAGTTTTTTGGGTGTGAATTTATTTATTTATTGGAATGAGTTAAACTTATAAAAAGTATGACTATCGAGCTGAGAGCTATTTTTTTATTCTCAAAGATTTACTTCGATTTCTTTCATTTTTTACAAAGTTTTACTTCGATTTCATCAAAATTTTACAACTTTTGATAAGCTGATAGTTTAAAAATCGAGCAAAGATGAAATCCATAGTCAAAATTATTCATGCAACTTAAAAATTAATTTATATTAGCTTAGTGAAAAGCACACAAGGTAGAAAAAAATAGGAAATTAGCCCCATTTGTAAACGAAAAAAAAATCGAAACGGGGTTTGTATTAGAGTAGGGTTTCCTCCTCATGATTTGAACGCATCACCGGCAGCATTGAATTCAAGAACCGAAACAATGCATATATTCTTCGAGGAAATCCCTAAAACAAATGGTACTATCAGGTAATATATATATATATATATATATATATATATATATATATATATAATTGTAAACCAGCACAGTAGTAGAAAATTAATAACACTTACAACAAAGAGATTTACAATACAGCAAGACATTGGAGACTATTTGGGATGACAAACAGGAACCTGTTAATCCATTCACCCGCCAACACTTGAACATCAGCAATGTTATTCCACAGGCTGAGCTCAGACGAGAAATGCAACTATACAATATAGTCAACCGCTCAAACCTAGCCCTAAGTTTCAAGGTCATTCCCGGATATACACAAGTCTTGAGCGAGGGAGAGACGATAATTGTATTGACTAAATTGAGTTCGGATTACCAGGCTTGCGCTAATACAGTTGCTCTCCAGAAACTGCACAAAATCACAAATTTTACTCAAAACCAGAGAAAAAAAACAAAAGCACAAGATTTCTCTCTGTTGATTTTTGTTAATAAATCATGGGCACCAAAATTATAAAGAAATAGTAAAAGCTAAATAAGTAATTTTATTAATTGGAGGGTGCGGCCATCATATTGAATCCAACACTTATTTATTCATTACAATACATTGAATAATGGTTTGCATAACTATAATTGTTCACAACCGTAGCATAATCATTTACTTACAAACTAATTGTAAGTGTTAATCTTCAACACACCCTCTTAACACTACAATTTAAAAAACTTAAAAACTTGATTGACATAATAACATAAAATAAAGAACTTCTTCTGAAGTAGATTTCTATTTTACTCTCTACATATTCAGGTTCTTGCTGGATTTCTATTTTCTTCTCTACATATTCAGATTTTTGCAGGTTCTCCATCATGATGTCTCATCACCCTCATAAAGGTAGAATTCCCGAGTTCCTGGATTCCACCTCCTCGAACTCCCGAAGTCAAATTACTGGACAATCCACATGCCGCGTAACCTCAGCAACTAGTGAGGGATCCTTCCCTAGACCACAACTCCCGAATGACTTGGACAACAATCCATATTGAGTTACAGTATATTAACTTCTTCATGTAGTAAAAAAAAAAATATGACTGTTCAAAACATAAGTTGTCTTGATTTTGTTGTTATCATCAATTACAACAACAATCTCTTTTCACATATCTATTGCTTATTGAGAAAAATTATATACATATATATTTTGTAAATAAAATTCAGTGGTCAAAGATTTATGACAGATGCATCCATCTTTTGATTTGACAGATGCATCACAAATATTTCTCACAGCAATGGATCTTTTAATTTGACATATGTGTCATAATGATAAATAGCAAATTCCCTTCGGCGTACAATAATTTTCCTGTCTCCCCAATGGCAAGGCGGTACTGTAGCAAGGCAGTTATGAAATTTCTAATAAGATTGTCGGCCAAGTCATGCACAAGATTTCCAGTGCTCCAGCGCGAGATACACCAATTTCTGGCCCGTGCTGGTTGCCAATAATTTATAGATTGCTGCGTTGACACATAGATTTCAAACTACTTGATATACATATATTGCTCCTTTGACACATAGATTTCAAACTGTTTGATATACAGATTTGAATGACAAAGGTTATGGGCAATAACTTCAATCTATGCAGATAGATATTTTCATAAATACTATTGAGAAAAATCTACACATTTATGCTCTTCTAATATAGTGACCATGATTATAAAAAACTCATCTTCCAGCCACTCTCATGAGAGATTCAAGTATTTCCAAGCTCTGATACCATGTTAATAAATCATGGGCACCAAAATTATAAAGAAATAGGAAAAACTAAACAAGTAATTTTATTAATTGGAGGGTGCGCATATCATATTGAAGCCAGCACTTATTTATTCATTACTATACATTGAATAACAGTTTGCATAACTATAATTTATCACAATTGTAGCATAACCGTTTACTTACAAACTAATTGTAAGTGTAAATCTTCAACATTAATAATAATAATAAAAAATTTAAGTCTAGTTTGGTTGGCTCACCTTATGGAGTAGTTTGAACTTGAGAGTCGAGGATGAGGGCTCCCTCTTTCATCTGGCTTGTGGGGGCTCGTCATCCTTGTTGAAGAAGCCAGGGAACCATGAGATGGGGAAGGACTAAGTTGTTTCGCGGTCTCATATCCATCTTCTTCTTAATCATGATCACTCCCAGTGAGTTGAACCTCTAGCAATGCACTCCATTTCTTCTTGTTATTGCGGTTTGGAAAGAAGAAGAAGCCAATGAACCCAACATAGGTTTTTCCTTCCTAAATTTCTCATACAACGCACTCAATGACAATGCTTCCTCTGCAAAAAAAATCCAAAATAATAGCAACATTGTGCAAAAGATGCATTAAGAAATTCAACATGTAAATATGTGTGTACCGTTCAAAATAAAGCCTCCTGAAATACCAATGTTTCCATACTTGGTAGCTCTTTGTCCATAGGAGAGAAACGCTAGTGCACAGGACCCTTATGGGAGAGACACTAGTGCTCAATTTGGATAGGGGCATGCAATTAAATTGCTTGGAAGCAAATTACAAAACTACCTCTTCCGTCATTCTTAGTGGATAATAAAAATGCTTTTTTTTACTGCAAAATACCCTCATGCAATGATCCACGTCGTTGTCCGGCCAACAATGGTAATGACGCAAATTAATGAAAACCATCATCATGAATGATCTCTTCCTACACACCGAGAGACGAGGCCAATGCCATGCCTTCCTAATTAGGCTCTACAATATGTTTCTTTTCCCTTTTCTCTACATGGGATTCGAAGTCACAATTACCTCAGTACCAATCCAGAAAACATAAAAACCAGGCTAGGTATAAACCTAAGTATCAGATTTCAACCTCTGTCATAAGCCATATACACATACATATTCATCCGTCATAGTGCAAGCTGCAACCTGCTTATCAAACCCTTGGGAGAGAAATATGGATGGATGGTAGCTGTCAATCTTTCCAAGGCAACCCCATTGTTGGAATACTGTAGAAATGTTAGGCAAGTATCTAGCTATTGGATTGATGTGTACTTTCTATGATTAGCATGTAGAGGTTTCAGATCCACCTTTCTTGTATCTATGATTTGGTTTGTTGTGACTATCTACACCTATATATTGTAATCAGTTCTCACTTGATAATTGAATTGGTTTGATACCATTCCTTTATGTGAGTGAGCCTTCATGCTCTGCCATGTCTACCTTCTAAATTCTAAGTTGGTTGGGAGTAATTCTTGAAGAAACCTTCTAAATTCTAAGTTGGTTGGGAGTAATTCTTGAAGAAACCGATGTGTGCAGAAGAGTTCCCACTTGGTTGTTGCGTGTGAGAGTATTGGTCTTGGAGAGACCCTGAGTATTTTTTTTTCTTTAGAGCCAAGTCTACAAAGACAAGCAATTTCCTCTGACAGTGAGTGAAGCATCAATTTCCTCCACTGTATTTGAAGCAGTGATTTCCTCTGCCATGAGTGAAGCAGTGATTTTCTCTGCCATGAGTGAAGCAGCAATTTCCTCTGTTGTATTTAAAGTTTCCTGAAGGAGAGCGTCCATCACCGTGCAGAGCCTGGTGAGCCGAAAGGTTGATTAAAAAAAAATTCTCTTGTGAGAAGTCTTGGCACCGCCTATCAGCTGAAGAAGAGGAGCGGTGGTACCACCTGTCAACCAAAGGTGAGGAGCAGTGGCACCGCTGAAGCTGTGAAGAGGAACATCAATGTTCAAGCCTCTCCTGATACCGATTTCGGGTAACGTGCCCCAGAAATTCCTTTGACAAGAAGAAGAGGTGCGGTTCTCAATTTTCTTCTCTGGTTGGATACAGATCGACTCTTCAGATTAGGCGAACTAAGGTAAAATGAAAAATCCACCTCTTGTTGACACTTATATCAATGAAGCATCCAAATTAAAAGGTGAAAATTACGTCAATTGGAAATTTACGCTGATGACTGTGCTTGAATCCGTTAATGCGTGGTCGATTGTGACCGATGATGAGCCGAGACCTGCAAGTTTTGCATTGCTTCCGGACTGGAATAAGTGGGAGCTAAAAGCAAAACTGACATTGAGGATGTCTATTAAATACAACATAATTTCACATATCAGAAACTGTACTACATCTAAGGCAACATGGGACACACTCAAAGGTCTGTATCAAACAACGGATGCAAATCGGGTTTTGTTTCTCAAAACCAAATTGTTGTCAATCAAGATGGAGGCTAATGAAGGGGTAAGCAAAT
This sequence comes from Pseudotsuga menziesii, assembly GCA_001517045.1. Lineage (NCBI taxonomy): Eukaryota > Viridiplantae > Streptophyta > Pinopsida > Pinales > Pinaceae > Pseudotsuga > Pseudotsuga menziesii. Next base: position 249,363 of record LPNX010914897.1, on the reverse strand, counting down.
TTATTTCTCACATTAAAGAACTGAGTGATAAATTGGTAGATATAGGTGAAATTGTTGAAAGTTCTAATTTAGTAACAGTCACTCTAAAAGGCTTAGTGCAAGACTATAAAATGTTTATTTCAGCACTTGCAGCGAGAGAGAAACCCCCAAATTTTGAAGAACTTACAGGGATTTTAATACAAGAAGAAGGAAGAATGAAAAACTATGATCTGGACGTTGGAGGTTCAGTATTGGCACTGATGGCAAGATCTTGATATACACACAGAGGCAAACCATGGAGTAGACCATGGAATGGAGATAGAAGCAAACAATGGAATGGATACTGGGGCATATTTCATCCAAAACAGAAAGGTATGGCCACATTAACCACCATGATATTGTATTAATTCAAAAGAAATCTATGGTTGAAGGTCTTCCTGTAATAAAGAAAGAACATTTAGAATGTAGTGCATGTGCACTTGGAAAACAACATCTAGATGAATTTCCAGTACATCAAGAAAAGAGGCAAACTGGTATGCTTGAACTAATTCATACAGACCTATGTGGACCTATGCAAACTAGATCTTTAGGAGGTGCACCATATTTTCTGACATTTATTGATGATAGATCTAGATACACATGGGTGTACTTCATAAGGAGGAAAGGAGATGTATTTGAATACTTCAAGGAGTTCAGAACCATCATTGAAAAGCAGACAGAAAAATGCATTAAATTTCTCAGATCTGACAATGGTGGTGAATACGTGTCTGGAGCTTTCAAGAAATACTATAAGGAGAATGGTATCCAACAGCAGTTTGCAGTATCACACACCTCAGAAAAATGGGATAAAAGAGCAAAAGAAAAGAACATTAGTTGAATGTGCACGCAGCATGCTCCAAGGTAAGCATATTTCGAATGAAGTTTTGGGAAGAAGCTGTGAATATTGCTGTATATTTGAAAAATATCAATGTGACAAAGAAATTATAATTTCAAACACCATTTGAGGTTTTCAATGGATATAAACCACAAGTTAAGCATCTACGAATCTTTGGTTGTAAAGCATTTTCCCACATACCAAAAGTGTAACGTCCCCAACCCTCAAACGGGCCAAAGAGGACACTTCCATACATCAGATCATCTGGGCATCTAGCCCCATGAACATGAACATACATATATGTAATGCTAAAGAATGATACTTATAACATAAAACATATTACGAAGCATTATCATTCATATACACAATGGAAGCAAAACATATCAATCAACACTCATGCATATATAGATCAGTATTTAACATGTGCCTTATCATTCATCAATGGTAAATATAATTGCAAACACAAGTTAGGCAAGAATACTTATCTTATAGAGAACTTGTTCTGCAACCAGCTACGTCGCTGCAACGTTCCACCCAACCATAGGCCGTCTTCTCTTTAATCTCTCAGTAATGCTGCCACCCCTGAGCCAGGCATGATTCCCCAATGAATAAGGAACTAGTAGGCTCACACATAGCCAAGGATAACAACACCGCAAAGGTACACAGTTCAGCCAAGCCAACATAGTTGGGTTTATCAGGCGAACAACAAATCAGCCAAGCCACAAAGTTGGGTTTATCAGGCCACCCAGGAGCTAGAAAAGGCTAAATGCTAAGCTGGTGAGCTCATTGAAGAGCTACAGACACCAACACCAGAGCCATCCTGGCTTCTAGAACACCCACACACACCCAACACAAGGAAATAAGTCCCTTCTCTACAATGCAGTCCCTCAGACCTTGATCTCCCTTCTAGTGCTATTTAGGGGTTGTGGAGAAGAAATTCAGCTCAGTAGCTCTGTCTGTGTGGTTCTCAACCCACCAGGTTTATTAAGCACCTCAGGCCCTCATTCACCACTCCAATGTAGTCCAAGGACAAAACCACTGCATGCAAGCAGCCAAACAGTTATTCAAGCTTTTACAGGGGAAAAACATAGTCGACCAGAACGTAGGAACTCACAGCAATCTACAACTAATACCACCATAAAAAGGGAAAACACAGCCAAGCAATCGTGGGCAAACAGCAGCCCACAAACAACCATGAACCCACAGCACACGATCCTCAATGCAATCGCTGGAGAATCTTGCACAGGCAAAAGAATGGGGAAGGAATAGACTCCCACTCTGTACGTGAGGGAAAAGACGCAGCCAATAGTCACAGTTCAGCGATGAACACCCAAGACATTACCATGTCCGATCAGGAGCGCAAAATAGGAAAAAGGGATCAATAATGAAAACACAGCCATGATCTCCAGAGGAAGGATGGGACAATACATAGTCCGTTCATGCCAAGGGAAAATCGGTTCTCTGTGTGAATGGAAGGGACGCAACCACAGACCGACAATCCCCTAAGAGAGGGAAGGAGAACCCCTAAACAATGGAATGTGGAACCTTTTAACTCCACCCAGCGTGAGGAAGAACGAACAGACTCTCCATCCCCATAGTGGATAGACCATCCGCTACCAAAAGGCACGTCGTGGAGAGTGAGAGCAAACGTGGGCGTAGTAGTAGTTTTCCTACCAGCCAACAGCTGCCCCAACTAACAACAGAAATAACTAAGGTGATGGTTCAATGAGACAAGGGAAGGTGAGCGAAGAGAGTGGTGACACATGGCTCAATGTTCAGCATTCCCCCTCCATATCCTTTGGAATCATGCCCTTTTCAATTTGGTTGCAGTGAACATAGTTGGTTGGGTCATTTAATTGAAAATGCACATTTACATGATGCCACAATTTAATATATGTCGTATGTCCCGATATACCATCGATGACCATTCCAATCCAAAACATAACATAACTAAACCGATGGTGGGGCCTTTTCCCTTAGCTCCTCACCATGATTATTTACAACATATGTATCACGTATATTTAACTCAAATGGGGTCAAAACTAGGGTGTTACATTCCCCTCCCATTCAATAGCACTGTCCTCAGTGCTTTACAAAATTTGAACAAAATGCTACATTGGTACCGCCTCAGTGTTCCGCAGGATTGAACAAAATTGGATGTGCCAATCGCATGGCATCCTCCAGCTCCAACGTAGCCTCTTCAGGTCCATAGTGCTCCCATTCCACCTTTACCTGCCCTATGCCTCGGTTCCAGAGCATTGTGACCTTCCTGTTGAGGATGCGCATTGGCTCGATTTGGAACTCTCCCTCGGGTTCCACCTGAATCACATCCCAATTTATCACATGGTTAGGATGATGTACATATTTCTTAAGCAAAGAAACATGAAAAAAATTATGAGCTCTAGTACTAGTAGGCAATGCAAGTCTATATGCAACAAGCCCTATTCTTTCAAGCACTCCAAACGGCCCACAGTATCTAGGTGGCAGCTTGGCACAACGTCCAAGCTTCAAGGAAATTTTCTTTGCTTTCACTCTGAGGTAAACATGATCCCCAACACTAAACTCTCTATTCATCCTATGCTTATCTGCATAGGTTTTCTGTCTCTCCTATGCTGCTTTCAAATTTTGCCTAATCTTTATAACATCTTGCTCCATTTCCTTGAGCAATTCTGGTCCAAGCACAACCCTGTTCATTGGGTTATCCCAAGTCACTAGTGTCCTACACCTTCTTCCATACAAAGCTTCATACGGACTCATCCCCAAGGATGCTTGTTGTCCATTGTTATAAGCAAACTCTACCAAGTGTAAGTAATCTTCCCACTTGGTTGGTTTGTCCATCACATACATGCGAAGCATATCTTCAAGCACCTAATTAACTCTTTATGTTTGCCCATCTGTTTGAGGATGGTATGCAGTGCTGAAGTTTAGCTTTGTACCCAAATATGCAAACAAACCTTTCCAAAAATTGGAAGTCAACTTGACATCTCTGTCAGAGACTATTGCCTTCGGCAATCCATGCAATTTGAAAATCTCCTTCATGAAGATATTTGCAATGTCATCAGTCTTATGTGTAGACTTTACCAATATAAAATGTGTTTCCTTTGTCAACTTGACTACTACAACCATGATGGAATCGTGTTGTCTCCAAGTCATCGGCAATCCTATAATAAAATCCATGGTAATAACTTCCCATTTCCATTCTGGAACTAGCAAAGGCTGCAACAAACCTGCAGGATGTTGATGCTCAACCTTTACCTGTTGACATTTCATGCACCTTGAAATGTACTCAGCTATGTCTTTTTTCATGCCTGGCCAAAAGTACTGCTTTCTAGCTGTAGAAATTGTCTTCTGATATCCTGGGTGACCAGAATACGGAGCTTGATGGATTTCATCCATAATAGCTCTCCTCAATTCCACTACATTTGGAATATAAATTTTGCCTTTATAAGTGAGGAGTCCATATTCTTCCAATTTATATCCTTCATACTTCTTCTCAAGACTTTGCTGCTGCAATTTGTCTTTTACCTGCTCATACAATTCATCTCCGACAACATGATTACCAATCTGTTGCCTCAAGTCTGATTGGCAAATACTAAGAGATGCCACATGCATTTCTTGTATCTTCATGTTGAGCGCATCAGCTACCTTATTCTCTTTCCCTTTTATGTGCTTGATTTCAAAATCAAACTCACATAAAAATTCCATCCATCTTGCTTGCTTAGCGTTCAAAGTAGGCTGATCAAATAGATACTTCAGACCACAATGATCTATCCTGAGCTCAAATATTCTACCCATCAAGTAATGTCTCCACATATTGAGAGCATGTACTATGGCTGCGAGCTCTAGATCATGAGTGGCATAGTTCTTCTCATGCTCCTTCAAATTTCTTGATTCATAACATATCACGTGGTTGTCCTGCATAAGGACTCCTCCAATCCCTTGTTTGCATGCATCGGTACATACCACAAAATCTTTCTCTGGATCTGCAACCTTCAATACTTGTGCACTAGTGAGAAGATTCTTGAACCGCAGGAAGCTTTCTTCACATTTTGAAGTCCATTCGAACTTTACTCCCTTCTTTTGCAAAGAAGTGATGGCATGTACAACCTTGGAAAATCCCTCAATGAATCCCCTATAGCATCCTGCAAGTCCCATAAAAGATCTTACATCTGTCACACTTCTTGGAGTAGGCCAATTCGTAATGGCTTCAATCTTCTCAGGGTCCACGGATATACCCTCTTTTGAGATCATGTGACCCAAATACTGTATTCTATCTCTGTAGAAGTCGCACTTGCTCAGTTTTGCATACAACTGATGTTCCCTGAGCAATTGCAATGTCAATCTCAAATGCTCTTCATGTTCTTCCTCATTCTTAGAATAAACAAGAATGTCAACAAGGAAAACAAGAACAAACTTGTCCAAATACTTGTTGAAGACACTGTTCATAAGGCACATAAATGTAGCCGGTGCATTTGTGAGACCAAATGGTACCACTACAAACTCATAATGTCCATACCTTGTTCTGAAGGTTGTCTTATGAATGTATTCGTCCTTGATTCTCACATGATGGTAACCAGACCTCAAGTCAATCTTGGAAAATACCTTTGCTCCTCTCATTTGATCAAAGAGGTCATCAATCCTAGGCAAAGAATATTTATTCTTCACAGTAACCTAGTTCAACTATCTGTAATCAATACATAACCTGAGTGTACCATATTTCTTCTTCACAAACAGAACCGGTTCTCCCCAAGGAGACACACTCGATCGGATATACTTCTTTTCCAACAACTCTTGCAGTTGCATTTTCAACTCTAGCATCTACGGTGTACTCATCCTGTAAGGTGTCTTGGACACTAGTGTTGCTCCTGGCACAAGTTCAATGGTGAAATCAATGTCCCTCTTTGGAGGAAGTCCTGGAATCTCATCAGGGAATACATCCTTGAATTCCTGTAACACCTGATAGTCCTCCAACCTAGGATTTTCATCGCCTGTTGGTTCCAGAATATGAGCTGCATACAGCTGGCAACCTTTCCTACAGAACTTCTTCAACTGCATTGCTGAAACCTGTCTTACTGAAATTACCTTTGGAACACCCTTCACAACTACTGGGTTTCCTTCTTCATCTATGCATTCAAAAGTCTTGTTATAGCAGTCAAGCTTCACTCTGTGAGCTTCTAACCAATCCATTCCAATGAGAATGTCATAGGAACCAAGCGGTAGAACATTCAAATCTACACAAGTGATCAATCCATTCATAACCAATGGATATTTCTCTACCAATTCACTGACCCTTCTCTTAGTCCCAGTGGCCAGCTAAACTAACCAAGGTTTCCTATGCTTGTCCTTCTTAAAAGCACAAATCTCCACTACTCTAGGAGTAATGTGACTGTGAGTAGAACCAGGGTCAATCAAAATAGAAACAGATTGTTCAACAATCTTACCTGCAACTTCAACCACAGTTGACTAGTGATCTGCCTGGCGGTCCTCCAGTGCTGCATAAATTCTAGGGAATGCTCTTGCCACTTGACCCACTATTTCTGCTCCCTAAATGTTATAAGCTGACCCTGCACTTTCATTCTCAAGTGGACAATATCTGTGCAAGTGGGATCCTTCACATTTCCAACATTTGAGTGGACCTGTATTCTGATGTGGCTCTTTAGGCTTCCCACCTGTCACTCCAATTGGATTGCTCGCAACTTGGGATGGTTGCTTCTGCTGATTCCTGAATCTAAAAGGTTTGAAACCTTTCCTTCTCTAGTCAAACTTCTCATTCTTCTTGTCCTTCCATGCCTTATGGTAATCAGGTTTACCCTTGCTTTGATCATAGCAATACTTGGCCTTCCTTATCCCTTCTTCAAGAGTCCTAGGTTCATAAAACTCAATTCTATCTTTGTAGGCTTGAGGCAATCCACTCAGAAACTGTTGGACCTTCACTTTTTCATCCCTGATGTACCGAACATACCTCAACAATTCCAAGAATTTGTTTGCATATTCATCCATGGTCTGTTGTCCCAATCTCAGCTCATGGAACTCCTTGATCTTGTCATCATAATACCTGTCAGAGAGGTATTTCTGCCTGAAATACTTCTTGAACTGTTTCCACTTCAGTTTCCTTTCACTGATCTTCTTTACTTGCTTTAAGTGTTCCCACCAAATGGATGCTCTTCCATTCAGATTGAATATGGCAACTATTGCCTTCATGTTTCCTGAATAATCATGTACTTGGAAGTACTTCTTTATCCCAAGGAGCCAAGCTTTAGCTTCTTGTACCGTCTTTATCTCACCATCAAATGTAGGAGTTTTAGCTTTCCTAAATTCATCTCGAGAGCGATCCCTATGGTGCCTTCTTCTTTTCCTTTTATGAGAAGATGAACTTGTATCTCCAATAGATTCCTCAAAGTCAGATGATCCACTGGAAGTCCTTCTCCTCCTCCTAGTGCTGCTCTTACTGCCTTATGGTTTTGATGTACCTCATCCAGAATCTATCTTTCTCTGCAATTCTATCAAACTCTACAACATGGCAGCATTCAACTGATGTTTCTCTTCCTGGGCTTTAATCAAGCTTCTCATGGTGGCTACAACCTCGGACGGTGTCTCTTGGAATCTCCTTCCATTAGACTCTATGTCATCATTTCCATTCCGGACATTTTCTCCCATGGCATCTCCTGCATGCTCATAAGAATCCTGAGCATCATACCCATCATGGGTTCTCATGACTGAACCACCTCTTGCTTTACCACACTGTTCTTTCTGGAGTACTGCTCTTGGAAGTTGTCTATAATTCTATAATGTGTTAGTAACACACTCTTAGATGCATATCATTAATATAAATCAAAACTACTTACCTTCCTCTTTTGGAAATTCATAAAACACAATCTTGCTTAAAACGCAAAATTTTCCTCTCTTTCTTTTCAGCCCTGTGACCGATGATAATCTACCAAAATCTGCTGAAAGACAGTTGAAAACTGCTTGAAAAATTAATAAGAAGTTCCTTTGAAAAACCCAAATCTCCTTAGGCCCAATCGGACCCCTTCCCAACTACATTTCCGACACTTCAGTGGTCAAAAAATCTAGCTCGTCGGTGGTATGTTTGCTTATTTCTTCCCGACGTTTCGGTGGAAAACCAACTAAACTTTCTATCTGCATCGGCAAGAAAATTGACTGTTCATCGGGTGCATAGTCCCTTGAGCAGCCGCAACGGTGGTAAGTGATCCTCCTATGGCTTCCGCGGGCATATTTGGGCTATCGGGCTACTATCCATCGGGTGGATAGTGCTTTGGACTATTGCAACGGCAGGTTCACGGTCCTTTGATTCTGTCTGATCAGCGGCCTAGTCGTTAATACTTTTCCAATGACTTTATACTCTTCAAAGTTTTCTTCTAATTGAGTCCTTAATCATCTATCATTCCAAACTTCGTCGGTGATAGCATAGACTAATCGCTGCGTTGAGGATCGGGTGCCCTACGCATCGAACGGTTAGTCTCTTTGACTTCTGCAATGATGTCCCACAATCTTCCTATGTCTTTCGCAGCTCACGACTTTGTCAGCGGTCAGAGCGACTAGTCTTTTGCGGCATCGATGCTAGGATGCACTTATCATGGGGTAACCAGTTCATTATGTGGCCGCAACGGTGAGTAGCAGAGTCACTATGGTCTCCGTGGGGGCACTCATCGATGGTCGGAGCAGTTGTTAATTGCAGCATCAGATGGATAGTTGACTAAGCAATTGCAACTGTGTTTCACCTTCATTGACCCTTTTCCGATCGGCGATCCGATCCACTAACATTTCCCGATGGCCGATGATCTCATGCCTTAGAGAAAATTTTGAATTTTCTTCTTGCCTTGTCTTCCACTGCATCGGCTCTTCCATCTTCTATTCATCGACGATGTCAACAACTATTCTCCTCCGATTGGCGACTGAAACACAACCATCACGGTATCGGTAAGCAGAACCTGTATCCATCAGAGGATTAGTGCACTAGGCTTCCATAATGGCGGTGCTTTGAACCACTAATTCCTTACATGTTCATTGGTGACCCGTACAACTAACATTTCCCGATGGCCGATGAAGTCAACACTTAGAAAAATTTCAAAAATTTTCCTCCTCTGTCTTCCGCCGCATCGGTCGTCAGATCAACTATCCGTCGGGTGGATAGTGTCTTAGACTGCCGCAATGGCGGGTGCGCCATCAGCTAAAAGTTTTCAATGTAGTTCATCGGCAATTCCCTGGTCTAACCATCGGCGATGAAAACAACTATCTTCCGCCGATCGTTGATGGTCGGACTTAGAAAAAAATTTCAAAATCTTTCTCTTTACCTTCTTCCGTCGCTTCATCGGCTCGACCATCTCCTATCCATCACCGAACAAATCAACTATTCTCTCCCAATCAGTGAACGGAAGCACATCGGCATCGGCAGTCGAAACTTTTCCTTGTCGGAAGACTAGTGCTCTAGGCTTCCGCAACGGCGGGCGCACGAACCACTAATGTCTTCCGATGACGGATGATTTCGTTACTTAAGAAAAAATTTCTGAATTTTCCTGCCACAATTTTCTGATAGCTGTTGGGTAGAAGGAAACTTGCCTCTGCTATCTGATCTTTCATGGCCCATTCAGGCCCATGCCGCAACCTGGCTCTGATACCACACTGTAACGTCCTCGACCCTCAAACCGGCCAAAGAGGACGCTACCATACATCAGATCATCTAGGCATCTAGCCCCATGAACATGAACATACATATATGTAATGCTAAAGCATGATACTTATAACATAAAACATATTATGAAGCATAAACATTCATATACACAATGGAAGCAAAACATATCAATCAACACTCATGCATATACATATCAGCATTTAACATGTGCCTTATCATTCATCAATGGTAAATATAATTGCAGACACAAGTTAGGCAAGAATACTTATCTTATAGAGAACATGTTCCACAACCAGCTACATCGCTGCAACGTTCCACCCAACCATAGGCCGTGTGCTCTTTAATCTCTCAGCAACGCTGCCACCCCCGAGCCAGGCATGATTCCCCAAGGAATAAGGAACTGGCAGGATCACACATAGCCAAGGATAACAACACCACAAAGGTACACAGTTCAGCCAAGCCAACATAGTTGGGTTTATCAGGCGAACAACAGATTAGCCAAGCCAACAAAGCTGGGAAAGGCTAAATGCTAAACTGGTGAGCCCATTGAAGAGCTACAGACACCAACACCAGAGCCAGCCTGGCTTCTAGAACACCCACACACACCCAACACAAGGAAATCAATCCCTTCTTTGCAATGCAGTTCCTCAGACCCTGATCTCCCTTCTAGTACTATTCAAGGGTTGTGGAGAAGAAATCCAGCTCAGTAGCTCTGTCTGTGTGGTTCTCAACCCACCAGGTTTATCAAGCACCTCAGGCCCTCATTCACCACTCCAATGCAGTCCGAGGACAAAACCATTGCATGCAAGCAGCCAAACAGCTATTCAAGCTTTTACAGGGGAAAAACACAATCGACCAGAATGTAGGAACTCACAACAATCTTCAACCGATACCACCATAAAAAGGGAAAACACAGCCAAGCAATTGTGGGCAAACAGTAGCCCACAAACAACCATGAACCCATAACACCCGATCCTCAATGCAATCACTGGAGAATCTTGCACAGGCAGAAGAATGGGGAAGGAATAGACTCCCACTCTGTACGTGAGGGAAAAGACGCATCCAACAGTCACAATTCAGTGATGAACACCGAAGACATTACCCTATCTGATCAAGAGTGCAAAATAGGAAAAAGGGATCAATAATGAAAACACAGCCATGATCTCTAGAGGAAGGGAGGGACAATACATAGTCCGTTCATGCCAAGGGAAAATCGGTTCTCTGTGTGAATGGAAGGGATGCAAGCACATACAGGCAATCCCCTAAGAGAGGGAAGGCGAACCCCTAAACAATGGAATGTGGAACCTTTTAACTCCGCCCAGTGTGAGGGAGAACGAACAGACTCTCCATCCCCATAGTGGACAGACCATCCGCTACCAAAAGGCACGTCGTGGAGAGTGAGAGCAGATGTGGGCGTAGTAGTGGTTTTCCTGCCAGCCAACAGTTGCCCCAACTAACAACAGAAATAAATAAGGTGGTGATTTGATGAGACAAGGGAAGGTGAGCGAGGAGAGTGGTGACACATGGCTTTTCCCACATGGCTCAATGTTCAGCATTCCCCCTCCATATCCTTTGGAATCATGCCCTTTTCAATTTGGTTGCAATGAACATAGCTAGTTGGGTCATAATTAAAAATGCACAATTACATGATGCCACAATTTAATATATGTCGTATGTCCCGATATACCATTGTTGTAAAGGAAAGTGTCCTATGGCTAGGGTTTAAGAGGCCATCAACGTACTAGGGTTGAAAGAGAGATGCACAATGTTCAGCAAGCATATAACAGCAAGTTTCAGAGATGAGAAAGATCCACACCTGATAAACTGAAGGCTGGTCCAAGCTTTCTCTTCAATCCTCTCCTTGCTCCTCTCGCTCCAAGAGACCTGCAAAACAAGTTATACCTTCCTCAAACCATTATGACCACATATAAACAAATGATAATCAAATAAATCTGAAATAATAATCTGATTAACATCATAATCTGATCATAAACAGAGATTCAATCACACATTGAACAATGATTTGGGAAGAAGAAGGACATCACATCTTTATTAATCTTGAAAACAAGTACAAATATACTTTCTCTTCAAGTTTGTCACCTCACGAAACCTTGATCTGGTTCTACTGCTTCTCTTCTCCAAAGAACTCAACCTCCAAGCTCTGCAACACAAGGGGAAGACCTCCAGGGCAAAGATGTGGGCAAAGAGAGTCCCGATTCCTCCAGCATAACAATGCAGAAATTCAAGTCCCCTCTCATGGACCTCCCTACCTCTATTTATATGGGTGAAATAAGGTAGTTTTGAAGGTTGGAGAAGTTACAGCAGTTAAGGAAATTAAGTTAAATTAATCAACTAATCTCCAATTAACTCATGTTTTAATGTTTTAAATGCTAAGAGGCACATTCGTGGGTTTTCCATAAGGAAAATCGAGAATGTACAAAAAACGCATCTTTAGGGTATTTTTAGGCATTTTCAGACTTTGATGTCTTCTATAAAGTTTTAGCTAACTGAAATACCTTTCCAACGGTGCAGAAATCAGGCCAAACGGAGTTAAATAACTCAAGATATGGGTCCTCCAATATAGGTGTTTTTTCAGTGACTTTCAGTGACTTTCATGAAGTGCCGACATGCGACGAAATCATGGGAAAGTGGTCACAGGCAGAGATGAAGGCAGAAATGTATTCCATAATAATCCAAGCTATAGTATTCTAGGCAAACCTCAATCCATAAGTGTCCTTTTGCGCACCGACATAAGGAAATTCGGCACTCGGACGGAGAGGAGCCATTCTGGTGTATAACAGATGCCCCCTAATGTGTGAGGTTAGAGGGGAAGACGATAGCCGAAATACATTATAAAGGAAAGATCTGAGTATGGAGAGAGCATAGAATCCAAGATCAAAAGGCTCGAGTGAAGGCACCTGAAAGAGAGATAAATGTCAGAAAAACTGATCTCTGGAACATACACGTCCATATACAAAACATCGCCATAAAGATACAGGCGGATCCAACATATGTATAACTGATGAAACTATCATGGTCGCTCAATATGCAAAAAGGCGCCATGTCAAATCTAAAGGAGTCATGGCCACAAATGAACAAGGTGGATCCATACTCAACAATCGATCATAGCCACAAAAATACAAGGTGGATCTATGTCTCAGCAAAATGTCATATAAAGTATAACAAGGTCTTGCACAACTTGGGCAATAGCAAAATATGGAAA
>LPNX010914897.1:176149-234097 GCA_001517045.1 Pseudotsuga menziesii | reverse complement strand
GCGCGGCTCAACTAGGCTATCCCAATCAAAGGAAGCAATCCGAGAGCTTGGTGGGGGTTGATCTGAAACAAGTTCAGTGCCCCCTTGTTCAGTAAGATCTAAACTGGCAGTGAAGAGAATGTGACTAGTAGACACATCACTCTCCAAAGGAAGAGTGGGATTGATCGATACTGGAATCGATTCAACCGCTTCATGAAAGTCACTCTTCGAAGGGAGAGTGGGATTGACCAAAGATGGCATTGGTGCAATCACATTGGGATCACTCTCCGAAAGGAGAGTGGGATTGACCAAAGATGACATTGGTTCAATCACATGAGGAACACTCTCCGAAAGAAGAGTGGGATCGACCAAATCTGAGATTTGTTCGACCACTTGATCAACCGAAGGTTGAATAGGCTGTTGAGAAACTATAGGGTGTTCAGAAGAAAATCCATGAGTCTTGGACCACACTCTTCGCACCTCTGGGATAGCAGGGCACAGATGAGTAAGATGATCTCCCTTAAATAGCACACAAGGGAACTTAAGATGATGCTTCGAACGACCAGTTTTCTCAACGGTATCAGCATGACTGGCAGTGGCTGACTGTTTGCTCTTGGCGTGACTGGAAGAGGCTAAGAGTTTGCCCCCAGCGTGAACAACAGAGGCTGGGTGACTGGGTCCAACCTCATTAAGAGAGGCTGGCTGTTGAGAGACTCCAGAATGTTCAAAAACGGGATGACCATGAATCCAAACTTTTTGCACCTCCGGGATAAAAGGGCATTTATAAGTAAGGTGGTCTCCCTCACAAAGCTTACAAGGAAACTTGAGCTTGTGTTTTGAACGGGTAGACTTGTCAACAGTGTCAACATGACTTGCAGTGGTTGACGGGTTGTCTTCAGCTTGAACCACAGAGGCTAAAAGACTGCCCCCAGCTTGACTTGCAGAGGCCGAGAGACTGGGTCCAACTTGACTAGCAGAGGTAGGACGGGCACCATCAACGTGAATAACAGAGGTTGAATGGTGAGGATCAACATGCTTTACAGCAGTTGAGTGTGTGCTCCCAGCGTGAACACCAGAGGCTGGGTGAACAGATCCAACTTGAACACCAGAGGTTGGATGAGAAGGTTCAACTTGAAAACCAGAGGTTGAACGGGTGCACTTAGCTTGAACACCAGAGGCTAAGTGACTGGATCCAACTTGAACACCAGAGGTTGGATGGGAGGGTTCAACTTGAAAACCAGAGGTTGAACGGATGCACTCAGCGTGAACACCAGAGGCTAAGTGACTAGATCCAACTTGAACAACAGAGGTTGGATGGGAGGGTTCAACTTGAAAACCAGAGGTTGAACGGATGCACTCAGCGTGAACACCAGAGGCTGAATGACTAGATCCAACTTGAACACCAAAGGTTGGATGGGAAGGTTCAACTTGAAAACCAGAGGTTGAACGAAAGCACTCAGCGTGAACACCAGAGGCTAAGTGACTAAATCCAACTTGAACACCAGAGGTTGGATGGGTGCCCCCATCCTGAACAAACGAGGCTGGGTGGTGAGGTTCAACTTTACTTGAAGAGGTTGAACGAGTGCCCCCTTGCTTATGTGCTTTCTTCCTATTCCTCCTTCTTTTACTCCTTTTAGACTGCCGGTTACTAGTATCAGAACTTTCACCGCATGAGGTAGAAGGAGGAGGAGAACTAACTACAAGTGAAGGGGAGACAGTGTTTTGATGCCCTTGATATAAGGTGCTTACTTGAGAAGCATCAGGAGCATTCAGGACAGTTGGAGTGGAAAACAACCACACCGGTAGCCCTAGGGTGAATCCCGGAAGATTCAAGGTGGCCATCAAGGGAACACCAACATTCCCTGTGAGAGGAATATGACAACGAGTTCCCATCGAAGGGATCTCTTGGTTGGTGTTCAAAGGGGTGTTAGCCATAGTTTCAAAACAAGAGACTAATTCTGAGGTTGATGATCAACCAAAATTACAAAGCAGACACCTAAAGGCCCACTAAGTACAGACAAACCACACAGCACTCACTAAAAAGATCCTAGAGTCTCAAGCAATCTAAACAGGATATAAAGATATACCTTCCAGAAGAAGGCTGATGAACAGTTACTTGGCGTCCTTGAGGGGTTCTCAGGCACAAGCGGAGGAATCACCCACCACCCTCCTGCACTTTCCACAAGGGTTACCTTCCAAGTCCGTCCAAGGTGAACCAGAAATAACCTTCCGGTTTACCTGTGTATGAGACCTAAAAGACAAGAGACTAAAGGCTACCTTGATAATACCAGAGACCATTCCAATCTAAAACATAACATAACTAAATTGATGGTGGCGCCTTTGCCCTTAGCTCCTCACCATGATTATTTACAACATATGTATCACGTATATTTAACACAAACAGGGTCAAAACCGGGGTGTTACAAAAAGATGATAGGATGAAAATAGATGCTAAATCACTTGAATGTGTATTTGTTGGGTATTGCAATGATCACAAATCCTATAAGTTGTTTCACCCTAGCACTCATAAATTAATTGCTAGTAGAGATGTGGTGTTCCATGAACATACAGATACAAGTAACAAAACATAACAATGGCACAGTCTGACTAAAATTGATGAATATGTAAAATTAAACTCAATAGTTCAGGAGCAGGAAGTGGAAGAGCCATAAGAGAAGCAGGAGGAACAGAATAGCAGAAGCAATGGAAGCAGAAGCAGCAGTGAAAGTAGCAGAAACAACAGTGAAAGTAACAGAAGCAGCATGAGCATCATGAGTACTTCTACAAGTTCAGATGAAGACATAGCAGAAAGCAGAAGGATTATGGATGGAACACCTGCAGGTAATGAAATCCTAAGAAGGTCAACAAGACAGACTCATCTCCCTCCAAGGTACAATGACTATGCTCTAATGACTAATTTAATAAATATCAGTGAACCAATGAATTACAAACAAGCCAAAGATAAAGCATAATGGGTTGAAGTAATGAACGAAGAATATAACTCAATTATGAAAAATTAGACTTGGGAATTAACTGAGTTACTAGAGGATAAGACACCCATAGGTTGTAAATGGTTGTTTAAATATAAGCTTAAATCAGATGGTAGCATAGAAATATTTAAAGCAAGACTAGTAGCAAAAGGCTATGCACAAAAGGAGGGAATTGACTTTGAGGATACTTTTGCACCAGTAGCAAAACTAAACACAATTAGAGTTATGGTTGCATTAGCCACAGCACATAAATGGAAAATCCATCAATTAGATGTAAAATATGCTTTCTTAAATGGTGACTTAAAAGAATAAGTCTACTTAGTCCAGCCTGAAAGCTTTGTACAGAAAGGACATGAACATCTTGTATTTAAACTAAAGAAAGCTATATATGGATTAAAATAGGCTCCTAGGTCATGGTGCATAAATATTGATACCTTCTTTAATCAGAAAGGTTTAGTTAAAAGCAAAAGTGACCCTACCCTTTGTATGAAGAAAGATAAGGAAGGAAATATTTGTTTGATATCTTTATATGTAGATGATCTCATCATTACAGGAAATGCATGTAAGTTGATTGCAAAAACCAAAAATCAATTGTCACAACAGTTTGAAATGAAAGACCTTGGAGAATTACACTATTGTTTGGGACTTGAAGTTTGGAGAGAACCTGGCAAAACTATGATCGCTCGAAGTAAGTATGTGAGGGAAATATTGAATAGATTTGACATGAGTGATTGCAAAGTATCAACAATTCCTTTAGAACGGAATGTGAAGTTATGCAGTCAAGATGGATCAAAGAATGCAGAAGGTACTTTGTATCGATAGTTGGTGGGAAGCCTGAATTATCTCACTACCACAAGGCAGATATATCATATGCAGACATACTTTTGAGCCATTTTATGGCTAAACCAAATGACAGTCATTGGAAAGCTACAAAGAAAGTTCTTAGATGTCTGAAAGGGATAGTGAGCTTCGGTATTTTATACACTGATAAGTTTGATGTTCAATTGGCAGGATTTTTTGATTCTGATTGGGCAGGAAATCCAGATGACAGAAGATCTACTACAGGATATGCCTTCAACATTGGATCCGGAGTCTTATCATGGAGTAGCAAGAAACAACCAATTGTTTCTATATCATCCATAGAAGCAGAATACAAAGCCATGTCTAGTGCAACATGTGAAGCTGTCTGGTTGAGGAGGATTATTGAAGATATTGGAGAAAAGAAAACATAACCCACAAAAGTACATTGTGACAATCAAAGTGTAGTCAAAGTGGCACACAATCCAGTTTATCATGCAAGGACAAAACACATTGAACTGCAACATCATTTTATCAGAGAAAAGATTGAGTCTAAGGAAATTAAACTTATTTATTGTAACACAAGTGATAATGTCGTTGACATATTTACCAAACCTAATGGCAAGATTCACTTTGAGATCCTTAGGCAGAAATTAGGTGTTATAGAAAATCCATTTCTACATTAAGGGGGTATGTTGGAACAATGTAGAAATGCTATGCAGGTATCTAGCTATTAGGTTGATGTGTACTTTCTATGATTAGCATGTAGAGGTTTCAGATCCACCTTTCTTGGATCTATGATTTGGTTTGTTGTGATTATATACACCTATATATTGTAATCAGTTCTCACTTGATAATTGAATTGGTTTGATACCATTCCTTTTGTGTGAGCGAGCCTTCGTGCTCTTCCCTGTCTACCTTCTAAATTCTAAGTCCCACCACCATTATTGGATAAGGACATACCAAGTCTCTCCAATGCATTGATATGGAAAATTGACAACAATTCAATCGATTAACGGTATTGATTGGATCAACTAGATACATGCACTTTTAATGTCTACATAATACAAAGTTAATGTTGATTGCATGCCCTACAGAGGTTTAAAAAAAGCGAATATTCAAAACCAGCTTGAATTTCCTTAATCATGGAAGGTTTAACATTTAAACATGATGACATATTCCTTCCATCCCTTGGTGGAAAACACATAACAAGGAAGACTTAGCTAAAAACACTAATCAAAAGGTAAGAAAATGTTAATTTAAAAATTGGTTTCATAAATAAAATTCAATTTACTATGTTTCTACTATAGGTAAGAAAACACCTTAGAAACATTAGATTTTTTTAATGAAAATGGTTATCAATTTATATTATCAAAAGGGTTGTAAACAACCAAGATTTACAAATAGGCCATCACCCCATAAAGAAGGTGGACATAAAAACTCCAACCTAGCAGTTCCCATAACCAGGTTTATAAAAGCTCCCAACAATATTTCACTTGCTACTACAAAATATTTCATACTATAACTATGAATATATTGTCGTAGCAAAACGATGCACTTATAAAACATAAAACATTAAAAAAAGGAAGCACATAATGTTTAAACTAAATTATACACCCTTGGCTTTCCAAGAGGATTCCAAGTCAAGAACTCCTTAAGTGGCTAATGAACATAGTATTCATCATGAGCTCATGCGATTAGAAATGTCTTACTCTTGTAATGACTCTCCTATGCCAGATTAACTAATTTGTCCATGTCCTATATGAGTTTCTCTATATGTCCCCCCTGCACATGGGCGTGGTCCTAACATCATCCAAACATGTACCCTTCAAAGAAATGTGATAAGAGATTTGCTTAGTATCCTCCACTAAGCCATCCCATCTAGACTACATAAGCCTGAGCATGGCCCAAATGTTCCTTAATTCAGCTAGAATAGCCCTTGTTTCAGCTTTCCATGAAGGCATTGAATGTTTGTACTACTTGGTAGTCCAAAAATTGAATTCCCACTGGCATAATTTCGCCTATAACCACCATATTAGGATTTAAACAAAGATAGTTCTTTGCCTAGACCAGCAGAGACTAGAGCAATAATGGTTTCAAACATGACAACTGTTATACACCTAAATGTTGTCATACTCTTGTCACTATGAAAGTATGGTTGTTATGCTCCCTAGGCATGTTAAAAAGGAAAACCTAATGTCTATTATGGTCCCTACTCGTGTTAGTAAGAGAAATCCATCATTAGGAGGTCGAAATATCATCAATTATACCTTGTTTTGTGCCTCTTTTGTAGGTTCATCGTGCCCCTTTTCTTGTATAGGGAGAGATGAACTCTAGTTCCCTATTCTAGGGGAGAGATGACATCCCACCTCATCTCTCTTTAGGTAGTGTTAAGGGAGCGATGACCTTGGTTCATGAATGAAACATGGATTTAGGATCTAGATTTGGATTAGATTTGGGTTGTTTGGATCAATCCTTCGAATCCTCCCTCCTTTTCCATTCCAAGCAAGTCTAATCTTCCTTGATCCAACCTTTTCTCCATAGTTTTTGAGCCTCTAAATCCTATAAATGAAGGTCATTCTTTGGGAAAGGGCATGGGTAGAATGTTGAAAGCATCAAACTTATGGTTGGGAAACTCTCAAAGGGATCGAAGGAGAGCTTGGAGGAGCTATTGCATGATCAAAATCATGGTTGTAAGTGCTTCTTGTAAATGTTATAATGAATACAAACTTCGCATATTCTCCCCTATTTCATGTCTCTCATGAGGAATGTATGAATGTGTATATCAATTGATAGTTAGATCTTTGTTTAATAAACTTGATGGTTTGGAAAAGGTGTTCTTATTTGTTTGTGTGTAGGTCCACAAGCTTGGATCTCAAAGCTAGGAGTTGGATCAACTAGGATTAGCGAGGACAACCATCAAAAGAGAGGTATGTCATCTGTCCTCTTTTGTCTTTTTCGTACCTTGATTGCTTGTGTAACAACTAGGTCTAGGGAGATATTAAGATCCACTTGTTTCCTTTTTGTCTTGGATTGAAGGAGTCTTAGTCCAAGAGAAGTTTAAATAGTCCGTGAGGTAAATATTTGACAATGTTCACTAGCATTTGAGTTCATTCATTCGAATTGAAAACATAAACAAAAAGGAGATTGTGATTCAATTTTGTTCATGCATTTTTTTTTAAATTGCATTTCGTTTGCATAAGACCAGTTTTGGTGTGTGTTTGAAAAAGAACTTGTCTTGAGTTTGCTTGGATTTCAAAAAATAGTTTTTCCCTACATATAATCAAGTTACAAACATCTTCACAATGTCTCTTACATAAGTGAAGTTTTCTAAACTTCGATATATGTTAGGGGTTCAGTAATTTGTCATTAAGGGGGGGTAGTTTCTAATTCCTCCTTCCTTCTCCTATAATTGTCGCTTTTGTAAATCCTTCAATCCTATCCTAAGTTGTTCTTAAGAGGGATGTTAGGATATTTAGACACTTAGGAATTAGTTAAAATCAACTTGTTATAATGTATCTTTAGGTCAAGTGTGTTTATTTAGTATGCATTGGTATGCATTTGTACATATGTAATATGCATTTGTACATATGTAATCTAAAGGTCACAATATGTTATTGACATAGAGTGATCAGACAGTTCATCTGCTCCTTGATCTTAACGACCATTGATCTGTGGCTTAACACCCCATTGGTCCATGATATCCTTTTAAAGAGCATGGAGGGTCATTTTGCTAGTTTATAAATTATGATAAGGTCATTTACAACATTTTTTTTTGCATAATAATATTTCCTAAAGTAGCTATTTGACTTGGGTCGTGAAGTGTTTCCCTCTTAGAGGTTTAAACCACATAAAAATCCTATGTGTTGACGTTTGATCTGTTTGTGTGAGCAGTGCTCGAGGTGTTCGCTATGTTAGAAATATATTGTGTTAGTCAAACAATGCACTAGGAGATAAATGCCTTACGACATAACAAGATTTGTAAACCTTTGGATGTTGTATGAATCGATCATGCCAAAAATTGATGCAATGAACCAGTAGTCAAACAAGTTCAGTCATGAGGAAATAGAAGCGCTCGTGAGTGTTGTTGGCTAATAATTGGAATAGGGTTACATACAAAGGTCTTCTCTTTTCCTTTTGTCTTAGCTTTGAGATTTGAAATAAGCAAGATATGTTATTTTCTTCAGCGGTGGATTTGAGCTTTTCCTTTAGTCTTGGCTTTGAGCTTGGGCAACAACCATCGACTCCAATTAGAGTCTTTATGCATCGCACTTGATGAATGAGAATTAGAGTGTAACTCTATAGAACTATTGTACCCTTCCAAATCATGCAACAACTCAACACCATTTTTATAGCTTCAGAAATTAAATTTTTCAAGCTTATGTTGGATTTAGTTTCATTATTTCATTTTGTTAGTCGATTGATGTGCACATTGTTTGATAAAACTTCTGCCATAGTCGGATGCATAATTTGGTTTAATGATGACTAACGTTCAAGTTCCAAGCAACCTTTAAAAATTTGGGTAGAAATAATCTTTTACGTGGTACATTTAAGCATGTGTCTTTTTGTGGAGGGCATCACTCATATAATAGTTGTTTTAGCCTTTTTGTTGTATGTGATTTTGCCATTTATGTTGTAAGTTGTTAGGACTATATTTACGTTGTAAGTTGTTAGTTTAGCATGAACTGAGATGTGAAGTTCATTTGTTGTTTACTAGATCCATGGGATGATTATTCAAATCATTTTCAGCTATTCAAATTAAAAGGGAAACTAGTGAATAATTTTCATAATTTGTGGTGGGTTTTTGTAAAGGAATTTACTTCTTGTTTTGTATATTATTTAGCAGCACAAATTTTGGTCAAGGATTGTGGGGTTTCTAAATGAAACACTAAAACATATCAAGGCTTAAACTTGGAGGAGAATAAGAAGATTTGATTCAACTCAAAAAATGTAGTAATTGACCATTACATTTTAGGGGGACCAATGGATACACTATTTTGGGCATCAATTTGGAGAATAATAAGGGGATATTGTTTGGAAGAGTTTGTTAGTCTTTATTGGTGTTTAAATATCACTAATATTTGGATGAATTAGAGATTAATTTTTTGGGTAGCTTTAGAGGGTTTGGATTTTTTACCAAAATACACTCTCTTCTCCTTTTTTAGTAGGTTTCTTAGTCAAGCAAAAAGGAGTTCAAGAATGATTTTTTTAGGAATAATCCAATAATGTTTTGGGAGAGGTGTCAAATGTTCTACTTCACATCTGTGGTGTCACGAACAACTCATTGTCTTAGACAAATAATGGAATTATCCAATTAAACAAGGTTAAGCATTGAGAGGAATAAAAGAGGAATTTAAACATAGATATCTCCATGCTATGTAAATGGATGTCATACTATGGGATGGTCCACAAGTTGCTTACAGGGTTGTGTACATGGGTTTGTCCAACAAACTATATTGAGCCATGGTTGAATTGTGCTTCACTTCAACAAATTTAACAACCAAATTGGCCAACATAGAGGTAAATACATTAATGGAATTCCTCGGCCTCTACTAGTGGACCGGCAGATAATGAGCTTCAATATGCAATGATGGAATTTTATGGATAAGAGAAATGGCTAAATGGTGAATCTTGGCATGGATCCTATAGGGATATGGAAGGAGCTTATTAGATTCCAGCTCATCGTCCTTGTTTTCATCGAAGAGAACTTGATTTTAATGTAGAGTCTATGATCAACAACCCATATCACATCTAGATTACTGACTTTAAATTCTCCACTCCGTAACTCTATACACCCTCCACATTGTTGGGTGTTGTTATTATTAATTCCAATGAGAAAAGAAAGTAATGCATTTATAATTTATTTAGTGTTTAAGGAATTTGTGTTATCTTTGCTTGATTGACCCAATTACATAAATCGAAGGAATACGTGGCCTTTTCTATTCCATCCATTATGTGAAGAGTAAATGGTTAATGCGCAAACCTTGAGGAATTTAAGGTTAATTTAGAAATACACAAGAGATCTACATGGAATTGTTGTGGGTTGGGGTATGTAAATAAGGGGAGGGTCCAACGGAGCAAGTTGTACACATTCTCTTACATGAGGGCCGGCTATTTCAGTGTGCGAGGAGACACATTTTCTAGAAAGCATGGTTTTCTTCCTTCTAGAAATATACAATGAGCCTCTTTTGTATAGGATAAAACCTTTAAACTATCCCTCCAATTATGTCTCTACAAACAAGGATTGTTATCTTTTTTCTACCAAAATCTCAATTTCAACAAATATGGCGAGTTGTAAAACTTTATTTTCTCTTAGTAGTTATTATGTTTGTGATAATCATGACACCATTTCAATGTGCCAGCATGATTGTCCCTTTGGTTTTGGTCATTGAGGAGAGTATCACTAAGGAGGTCACTGAATACTAGTGGAGCTTTATTGGAGACATGAAGGTTAATGATCACAAAGGGATCATTCATAAAGGAGATAGTGTCTTCCATACAAGTCATGGTAGAACCTCCAAGTGGGAGATGTGATTTAAGGTGGATAACGACACCTTTTTCTTTATTGATTTACTCCCCTTGTTGTCCAAATTTGAAGACAAAATTTTATATGTCAAAACTATGAATATGGATGAAGATGCAACCTTTTCAGTTAAGAGATGTTTGGAAGAAACATTTTGGGTGAGTGCAAAGTAATGTTGGTATCTTTTGACACGTTAGATGCAATAGAATATTGAAAAAACAAACATCCCTTAACTTGAATGGATATCTTCGGATACATGCACAATGAATCTTGATTTTGGGTAAGAAGATGAAAAGTAGGAAAGTGAATAAAGTTTTTCAATATATAAATTTCATATATTGAAATTTTGTACAAATATGTGAATTTTTATCTTTACTAACATTGACATTGTATTTTTTTTAAGAGTATAAGGTATATGTTTGTGTTGGTGCATAGTTTCAGTACCTAAATGATGGAATCAATATTTCAAAAATGGTATACTTGTAAAGGACAAGGAGTACTAGTTCAAGGATATTTTTTTAAAATATATCAGTATTGCGTAATTTTTTTTTAATTTATTAAAGTCAACAAACAATGAAATTATCATGTCAAGTGTCGGTGCAACATTTGAAGGTCTGCTCCTAATGAAAATGGTTTCTCCTTAACATGTAGAAATTAGTCTCTAGTAGTGCACCATATAATTCTTTCTTCAAACCATCGAGGAATGAAAATGTTATAGGGAAAACATTAACAATCTATTTTTTGCGTGAATGAGTTATGTCATAAGAAAAATAGAAAAAAATATAAATAATATTTCTTTAAAAAGTATATATATTTGAAATCAACAGGAAAATTCTATGAATTTCTGCAATTTCATCATCTATGAATATGTGTACCATATTGTAGTTGTTCATCAAACATAGACATATTGAAAAACAAGAGAAAAACATTGAATTTGCTATGGTTTATGCATTCCATACCACCGAAATGGTGACTTCAAACCTAAGCCCGAAGCATACACATAATATTAGAGATGACACATAGGACATGCTAGGTGGGTAATACTAGTGTTAATAAGCTCGAACATGTTCATTTGAAATTCAAATTTTCTAGGCAGGACAATCTCCTGTTTGAAATTTAAAATTTACATAACCAAAACGTGTGCGAGTTATCGTGAAAAATAATGTGTGTGAGTTATGGTGATAAAAAAATGCATGGACATTATGTAGAACTAGACTACATGCACATTATGTATGACATTAAAAAATATTTTCTTTATACAATAAAAAAACCAATAATCATGTCTTACCACTTATGCACACAATAACTATTGACTAGAGGATATGTGCTATGGAATAAGGTATTAGGGGTTGATTACTAATAGGTTTTGAAATTTAAAGTGGTAAGGTTTAAGGGGTTATGGTTATCTGGGTTAAAGGATTATGAGTGTTAAGGACTAGGGTATATATATTCATTAGGTGTTACTAGTTAGGAGTCGTAAGGGGATGTAGTTAAGGGTTACTAGGGGTGAGGAGTTTTAATGTTCCCAAAATAAAAGAAGAGCATTGGGATATTGTTGAATCTTCTTGAGATTAAAAACCTTCCATAAGTCCTAGAACTGAAAAACAAGTCCTTTGAGGGGGTTATTTGCAGGGATTCGAGTGGGATACAAGCATCATGAGTAGGTTTTGTGCACTGGAAATGCATATCAAGGAATAAACATGGTTAATGGGGAAACAATGATCATAAACCCTATTTGAGCATTCTTGAGCTTAGGCACCACCACCAACACTTAGAAATTACTACAAAAGCTTTATTCAATAAGTATTTAGTATTCGATTTCAATATTGATGCCATTATAAGGTCTTGGGAATCATGGATGGGTATCAAGTTCTTGAACATATTTGAGAGAGGGAAACAAGATCCTCTAGTGCTACATGCCTCTCTTCTTAGGATCAAGCACCATGGACAATTCCTTGAACCAACACATGTGACCTTTGTAGGGTATCATTCACTTCCTAGTGGGTTATAACCTCTATGACTAGGAATATTGTGAACCCCACATTAGGTCTCAAGGTCTAACCAAGGTTATAGGAGGACAACAAAGGTGTTATGCCCTAAATCAAGCGATCAAGTTTCATTAACAACAACTACAACCCATGAACCTTCTCAGACTACATGTATTTCCATGAACACATCCTCAAATGAGCACATGAGAGCCTTGTACTAGGTAATCTCTAGCATAAAAGATAGATATGGGAACCATGATTAAATGAAAACACATGTCCTAAATAGGAATGTGTCTCTAGTACACGCCAAGAAACTTTTTGAACCCAAGATCCTTAAAATAGTCCTCAAAACATCACACAAACTTCCTTTGCAGGGTTTTTTGTGAACCTTCGAATGATATACAAACACCATGAATAGGTTTTGTGCACTAGAAATGGGTCTTGAGGCCTAAACATGGTCAAGGGGGGGCATAAGGGCCTTAATACCGAATTGAACCTTCTCAAGCTCAAGTGCCATAAACAACACCTAGAAGTTAAATGGCACAAACCCTCACTAAAGGGTCTTATATGGGTGCCACTATTAATATTTATTTGATCTCATGGATGCGTCTGAAGTCCTTGACCATGGTTGTCGTAGGGAAAAATAGCCTTAATCACTTAACCATGGTAGAGGGAGAGAAACAATGACCACAGACACAAAACATAGCTTATCAAGCTCAAGCAACATGAACACATCGTTAAACTACTCTAGGAGGAAGTATATTTAGTCTTTCTTCCTGAGAAGATTTCCCTTACTCTACTCAACTGAAAATTCCTTCACTGCTAAACTTATACCTGACCAGTCTATTGGTTACTTAAGACGTCCATGAATTGACAACCCATCTATATACGTTATATATATGCACAATCCTATTAATAAACTATGTCCATTCCTAATAAGAAAAACATAACATAAAGCATAAATATATTATGATTGATTACAATTGAACTATGTGAATTCTAAGGCAAGGATGAAGCATATTGCATGTTCTTACCTGAGAAGATTTCCCTTTTCTCTCATTATATACAAATAAGAATCACTCAAGTGCTTTAATGCAAGTTCTTCAATGGCAGACTTGTAGTTTTACATGACCAGGCATATGGTTGTATCCGTAGAAACCTCTTAATACTCTAGAAGCGAGCTCATGAAAGAGATATGCCAAATTGTATAACACTTCTAAGTCCCTCATGCTGCAGGTATTATAATACAGAAGTGCATGCCTAGTAATAGAAAAAACAACATATCATCATAAACGTATGGTTGAAAGTGAACTACATGAATTAGGAGGGAATTATCTATTTTTAATTTATTTCTACAATATTAAGTATCCTAATCTCATGAATGCAGCATAAAGGCGTAAAAAGGAAAGAGATTAATATTATATCACTGATAATGTGCTCTTGAATACAGTCAAACTTCTTAGCGAATGTGTGTGATATATTTATTAAAAGCGCCATCCACCTATTTACTCTTGGTCCTCTTTAAGGCATCAGGAGTTCCAAAGACTTGCCAAAACCTGAGAGTCTCGTCTCATGTAGTTGATGCAATAGTGTACCCATCTGGAGTCTGAAATATAAGACAAAGGAAATACGATCATCACAAAAATAAATATTATTAGCATAGAAACCATTAAGCCATAGATCTATAAGATGAATACCTTTGACAAATGTAGTAATGATCTAGAAGTGTGACTAGTAAGCTTTGTAATCTTAACCATCAATGGATATTTCCATAAGTTCAGCTGGTCCTAGGTAAATCCATGTGAACTCAATATCACATGCTCATGCTTATTCCATAATAATGAGCAAACTTGAGAGTGAGTGTCAACAGTATTTAGGTAGGCTCCTGTATGAGTGTTCCATAACTTAATACAACAGACAGTACTACCTCCACCAAATGCCAAAATATTGCTCTGGAAAGGACACCGTGACAAGGCCTTTACTGCAGCACAATGTTCATTAATTCGGTGAAGATACGGAGTCACAGTCGCGAGATTAGATGAATACATGTTCTTGTCCCACACATGAAGTAAACTGTAATTTCCCCCACTTGCAACATGTTGGCCAAACATAGACCATTTCAAACCACAAACTTCCTGCTCATGTCCTATGTATGTTTGAACAATGGAATCGTGGATACAAACATCATGATTTAATATTAAACCATTAAGGCCACCAATTGTAAGAATATGACCATTCCAAGCAAGCGCACCCACACGGGCATGGTGACCTT
Source organism: Pseudotsuga menziesii (assembly GCA_001517045.1). NCBI lineage: Eukaryota > Viridiplantae > Streptophyta > Pinopsida > Pinales > Pinaceae > Pseudotsuga > Pseudotsuga menziesii. The sequence goes on along the minus strand of LPNX010914897.1, from coordinate 219,547 downwards.
TCAAGGCTCTTAACTGTGTTCATTGAAAAACATTACCAAGTCAATGAGAATGAATCTAGAGAAACAAAACAAAAAGAAATTGAAAAAATGAAAGTATTAATTTACTCTACATGTCTATTAGATGCAGAGTCCAATAGCTGTACAACATAATTAGTCAAGCACATGCAATAAAATTATAAATGGAAAAAAAAGATAACAATGTGGTTTAGTCCTTCCTTTATATACTCAAATATATATTATGATCACACTTTGTCTCTTAGGAGACAAGTCACTAATGAAACAATGGGCATACCTGAGAGAGAGAGAGATAGGTAGTTGTAGGGTAGAGTTATACAAATACATACCTCAAGGTATTAATCAAAACAATCTAGAAATGAGGATGAACTTTCCATCCCATTGTTGCAATAAATGACAGTATTTTAGGACAATCATACATCAAGCAAATAGAAGCTCCTTTCAAATTTGCAGAGGCATCCTTAACCTGTACTCTAGAACGTCCATCAAAATGTTGCACACTTCCATACATAGTATAAGCAACCTCAAGGAGGATGAAAAGGACCATAAACACTCTCTAAAGTCTAAACAGGCTCGACCTGCTACATCAAGCTAAACAAAAACCACAACAACCCTAATAAAGGTCATGGTAGGAACCAACAACAACACACTCATATAAAAGACCTCAGAATAGTCATCAAACCACAAATCAAGTCAAGGCATACTAAAGAACAATCATTGTTCAGTCTAGCAGACTTAGCAAAGGTTACAACCCAGCTTAACAGCCCAAAAAAGGTCACGGCTTAGTCCAAACAGCTCACAGAGGACACGGCTCTGTCCAAATAGCTCACATAAGTCATGGTTATGTCCAAACAATCCACAGAGATCATAGTTCTGTCCTAGCATAAGTCACAACTTAGTCCAAGGCATCTCACAAGGTCATGGCTCAATACTAGCAACCTCAAATGTGGTCGTATTCAGCATAACAGGATTAGTAAAGAACATGGTCCGCTCTAGCAGGCTGCCAACAAGATCTAACAAAGCTTATCACTTTCAAACAGGTTGAACATAGTCATAGTATCCATATATAGGCTAAATACAATCACAACAACACTTAGCAGGCTGAGAGGAAGGTCATGATAACCCTATAAAGTTGAGAGAAAGGTGATGACAGCTCATCAACAACAACAAAACCCTAGACGCCAAGCCAAGGAGCAACAACAAACCATTCCAAGCATACTGTTGATGCCAGATATTTTGCGTTGGATTATGGTGAGGAGGTTTTGGTGGGTTATCAGGGGAAAGTAGTTTTAAATTGGGTCTGGAGGCATTTTGGGGCATTTATTAGGCCACCATTGATACCCATTGAGAAAAGTATGATTCCTATTCACAATTGTTGAGGGTTTAGAATTTGGGTATTTAATTGCCAAGGTTTCCATGGATAAAAGAGCATTAAAGAGAACCTGGAGGCTCTTGAAGAGGTGGGCCACGAATTCGGCAGCTCTAGAGTCAAAATCTTCTTCTTCCCTTACAAAACCGTAGCTAAGTTTCTTGGTTTTCTATGAAATTTTAGCTTTTTCATGTTAATACTTGTTATAATCCTAAATCTTGATTCATGAATGTTCAAAACTGTCCAGCATCCAACATCTGGATTTTTATTGTGAATGTCCAAACCTACACATTTTTGTTATGAACTAAGGATCGATAAGGTTCAACACAAGATCAAAGCTCAACAAGAGTGGTCATAACAAAGTGGGAAGACAACCCTTTCACCCACAAGGCCAAGGTGTACCATCAAGGTGGGGAAATAACCATTTTACCCATAAGAACAAGGTGTACAATCAAGCTGGGGAAACAACCCTTTTACCCATAAGACCAATGGTCAAACTTGTATCTTCTCTCTCAAGGTATATATTCCTAAGGTGTTCCATACAATAACTGAAATTTTTATCATCGTCATATAAGGAAGGTCCAAACTAGATAATATTATTTTCAGATGCACTAGTTGGGTCCTTTCCAAGCTGTGAACTATTGAAATTTGTGTTGGGTTAGGGTTTGGAGTAGAAAATTTAAAAATTGTGTACTTCAATGCATAACTTTCTAAATAAATACCGAAAACAAAAATAGTACAGCTGTGACATTTGAAGATAAATTTAAAACATAATTTTCATTTCTTTCAACTTAACACTCCCAAAGGTCCCTGTGTTAAAGTTGAAGCATCCAAGGACAATAAAATAACAGCAGTAGTAATAAATTAATGAACACGTTAAACTAGCATCTGTAAAGGAGAAAACAATGTGGTCTAAACCTTATTTATACTCAGAAAACAATGTGGTAGGACCTTTGAATACCTTCCCAAACCCAACCAAGACATCATAGCTAACATAAGGTTGTATCTTGATGTATGATACAATCAATGACAAAATACCTTGGACCTTATAGTATTTAAAACTTCATCATCTGTAACATTCTACAACATAATAGTAACAAATTCAACTATTCTACAAGATTTTCAAAAAATGATTTTATGTATTTGATAATGTTAGAAATGCATTCAATATAGAAATAAGCGTAGGCATGGAAAACCCATTTATCCACTTGTAACTCTTTTGTGGTTGTCAAAACTAACTACACCAACATTAAAAAATATTGATTTTGATAATCTATCAATAACTAGAGCTGCAATAGACCCAATACCTCCTGCCATTTGTTGAGATCAATACAAGATCAGGCTCTGCAAGAATTCTACCAATATCATATTTTAATTCTTTTATATCATGTTCCCTAAGTTACATATTCCCCCCAATATCTCCAACTCTGAACAAAGAAGTTTGTATTGCCTGACAATGATGTTATTCAAACAAATTTTGCATCATTCAATTATACAAAATAATGATTACCAAGTCACTATAGTATTAATTTGTCACAATAATCTAGGGACTAAAATACAGTCTCATAAGAGATTAATAACAATAAGGCATGAAAATGGTGTAATAGTGCTACAAAATGAGTAGTTGCTCTGTATATTCACATAAAGAATGAGTAATACAATACAATGATCATGCTACAAGCATGAATGACAAAGCAATTCGAATTCCCAAGGAGGTCATTCGAATTGAATGAGTGAGTCTAGCTTAACTGAATGTAAGCCACAGTCAACACTCAAGTTAACCACTAATCAAAACCCTAATTGACTCAACTAAGCCCTAACTGAAGTCGGAGTGCAATAAATGACTGAGTCTAACTGAAAGTAGCTCAGACACATGTTACTGCAAGCCAACCAACAATTGGTAGCGCATCAATGACTCCAATGAACCCCGATGAGGTTAACTGAAGTGTAACTAACCATCAGAAGTTGTTAGAGGCGCCCATGTTGACTCTAGTTCATTAAATAATCAATTTAATGAAGGAAGGCACCTTCACTACTCTATTTAACTGATTTTAACCATTAGTTAGCAATATGGGGCATTAATGGCACTCAGATCACCCCCGGAGTTCTCTAGTTAGCCTCCCCGAATGTAGGAGAAGGCTAAGTTAGCATCCTTGACTGAAAGTAGGCATGGGTGTGATCTTGTTGATGTCATCTAGTGCTCCTCTGATGTCAATTAAGTCAATAAAGCTTAGGATAGTGGTTTAACTAGGCCAAATTGATCAAAATGAGTGTGTATGGTGGTAAATGTCTCCAACACCCTCCCTTAAGCTATACTCAGGAGGAGTAGAAAACATAAAATGCATAAAAATGCTAGGGACCTGGCAACTAAGGCCATAGGTCACCCTGTACAATACTAAAACTCAAACAATGCTCAAAAACAAACTAAGTGAGGAAAAGAGGGAAAACCCAGTGGGAAAAAACCCCCCTCAAGCTGAACACTGAAAGTAGTCTGATCACCCTGATGGACTCACCCCCAACAGTGAACAAAGGTAAGTGAACTTCTTTTCTAAAAATTTCTTGGTGAATATGTCTGCAATCTGCTCATCAATCGGGTAGTATTGCAGAATGATGGTCCTGTCATGCACTAGCTCTCTGATATAGTGCATGTGTATCTCTACATGCTTGGTCCTTGGCCTGGTAACTGGATCTATGGATATCTTAATAGAACTTTGATTGTCACAAAAGAGGACAGTAGACAAAGTACTACCAAGATCAAACTCTGAAAGAATACCTTGCAACCAAACTGCTTGGATGCAAGCATTCACCGCTCCTCGATACTTGGCCTCTGTTGAAGATAATGTTATGGCAGCCTGCTTTTTGCTAGACCAGCAAATGGGGCCACCACCAAGCATGAATACATATCCAGAAGTAGACTTCTGATCAATAGAATCACTCTCCCAATCGAAATCTGTGTATCCAACCAGCTCTAGCTCGGAGTCTACAGCATAGTGAATGTTGTAGGGTTTGGTTCCCTTAATATACTAGAGGATCCTCTTGGCTGCCTTCCAATGAAGATCATGAGGCTGTTGCATGTATCTTGATACAACATTCACGTCATAATAGTTATCAGGCCGAGAATGTGTCAAGTACAACAAGCTACCAATCAGATGTCGATAAATAGTGCAGTCCATGGGAGGTGTGCTTTTTCCTTCTTCAAGGTTGATCCCTGAAAGGAAAGGGAATGGTGTAGGCCTACATTCATCCATGTTAAACTTGACTAACAGGTCTGATATGTACTTGGACTGAGTGACAATTATCCCATCAGAATTTTGCTCAATTTCGAGCCCCAAAAATTGTTTTAAGAGCCCCAAATCGCTCATTTCAAATGCATTGTGGAGAGCAATTTTGATGGCTGAAATAGAAGCAAATGTGCTACCTGTGATCAGTAAGTCATCAACATATAAAACAATAATAATCAAATGACCATCAAACTACTGTATATACATATTTGGATCTGATCTACACCTTTAGAAGTTTTGCGAGAGAAGGAAGGCATCAATCTTGGAATATCACTCTCTTGGGGCATGTTTTAACCCGTATAGTGACTTCTTTAGCTTGCAAACCAAAGATAGATCAGAGATGCAACCCTCAGGATACTTCATGTATATCTCCTCATGAAGATATCCATGCATAAATGCTGACTTAACATCCATATGATGCACTTTCCAGTGCTTAGATGCTGAAATTGCCAAAACTAGGCAGATGGAGTCCATTTTTGCAAGCGGTGCAAAAGTCTCATGGTAGTCCACACCTTGGACCTAAGAGAAACCTTTTGCCACCAGCCTTGCCTTATATTTTCAGGTGCTTCCATAAGTAGCAACCTTGTTCTGAAACACCCACTTGCATTGAACCAATGTCCTTCCCGGAGGAAGAGAAACTAGCTCCCAAGTAGTGTTTTTCTGAAGAGAATTCATCTCTTCATCCATGGAAACTTGCCATATCGGATCCTTCTGAGCATGGTAGTAGGATTTTGGGTCTAAAATAATCATCAAATAACAAGTTTCGGACAGCAAATTATCAGGACAAGAGAGCGCAATACCTGCTCTTTGGAAATCAGACCGAGTTCTCCTTGGATCATCCAGATTTCCAATGTTATCTCCTACGGAGGAGAGTGTCTGTCGGGTCCATGTGGGAAGATGATTGTGTACTTCAGGTTCTAATTCAGAATTTGATGTTTTCTATACACTGATATCATAAATCATAGGATCCAAATCAGGGTCATCACCCCCAATTTCATCATCCAAATATTCAGTAGAACATGAAGGAAATTCAACAGTTTTCTCCTTCACTAGTTCCACCTGCTAAAGAGGCTCATCGAACTTGACACTACTTTCGATGATGATCTATTTTGTTTTGATATCTAGTAGATTGAAACCTTTTGATTCATCAGGATACCCAATAAACATACATTCTATGCTTTGCATTTGCAAAGCCCTCCTTTTATCAAGTGGAATTTGGGCCCATGCAGTGGACCCAAACACCCGCAGGTTTGACACATCCAGCTTGTGTCTGAAGTATGCTTCAAAAGGGGTCTTCCCTTTCACGGATAAGTGTGGCACTCTGTTCTAAATGTATTCTACATCATTCATGGCTTCAGCCCACAAATTTGCATCCAACTTCTTTGATTCCAACATACAGGTGGTCATCTCCTTGAGAGACCGATTCTTCCTTTCCACTACATCGTTTTGCTGGGGAGTGTAGGGAATTCAATGTTGGACTTGAATACCACTTTGGTAGAATATGTGCAGCAACTCATTACTGACATACTCCCCACCATTTTCAGATCTCAATATCTTGATCTTAAGCACAGAGGCATTCTTGATCAAGGCCTTCAGTTCAATGAATTTTTCACATACTTCAGACTTCTTTTGGAGAAAGAAGACCCATGTGTACCTTGAAAAATAATCAATAAAATTTAGAAGATACCTTGATCCATTCATGGATGTGACATGCATTGGACCATTGATATCATAATGTATCAGCCCCAAAATGCATGTAGCTCGGTTTGCCTTCCCCCGATCGAACTTGTGCACGGGATGTTTTCCAACCACACAGCCTTTGCAAATTCTAGTGGTTTCCTTGATGACCAGGAAGCCTTCAACCATGGAGTTTTTATGTAATTGCTGCAAATGTTTGAAATTGAGATGGCCAAACCTCTCATGCCATAGCCTACTAACTTCATTTCCATGAGTTAGTAGTGTGGTGGGCTTTGCATCTGCCACAAAGTGGGAAAACTCATAGGCTTTTGCATGATGATTTGCAAGGCCTTTAGCAACAAGTTTCTCGGATGCAAGTTTTGTTATCTCAACATCATTCGGGCTGAAAGATACTCTCTTAGGCACTCCTGTATGTGTCATCTGATAGACACTAAGGAGATTTGATGCCAGAGACGGTACATACAAAACATTTGAAAAATAGCCATTCTCAAGATCAACCATACCTTGTCCTTATGAAATGATGGTGGAGTCATCTCCCATGTCGATGGGCATGGATTTGTCAGTCTCCAAGGATGAGAAGGAGTCTCTTTTATCCATAATGTGGTTCGAAGCTCCAGAATGAATCAAGAGTGCTTTGGACTTCAAAGTGCTTGCCATGAGGGCATGACCTCTTTCATGCTGTGGTTCCCGATCTTGTTGATCTCTCCTCTGAAAGCTTTCTGGAAGATTGATGTGATTTCTCTCAAGGAGAGAGGTAGCTTCATCAAGCTTCTTCTTCATGGAAGCATGTTCAGGGTGGAATCCCTTCCCGCAGTATGAACACTTGACTTTTTCCTTTCCATGATGCCCTTTTCCTTTGTTCTTCTTTGAGCCGAAAGACTCATCATGCTGTTGGTTTTCAACTTTAGGCTTAGGAGCTTCAAATTTAGTTTTTGGGTTCTTCTGTTTCTTTCCTTTACCCTTCATATCTTTGGGCCCCGAGACATGTAGGGATTGATCACGGGAGGATCTGATGATCCCCATCTGGACAAGCTTATCATGTTCACTTGTTAGGGACTCAATGAAGGCATTGAGTGTAGGCATCTTCCATCCAGGGGTTGTGATCTTCCCCGCATGGAATGTAGAGACAAAAACTGAATAATCAGCTCCAATTTTGGAGAGTATGGCGAGGATGAGTTGATCATCCTCTTTCTCCACTTTGCATTGCTTCAATAGTAAGACAATGTGCTTGAACTTTGTGAAAAAATCATTCAAGATCTCAAAATTGGAAGGCTGGAGAGACATCAATTCATTTTCAAGTTGGTAAAATCTCAAATCATCCTTCTTTCCATACAGGGTTTCCAATTTGTCACAAATTTCATTTGGAGTCTTCAATCCTGAAAGATGGAAAAGAAGATCCCGAGAAACAGAGAGGCACAAGAATCTGAATGCTTCATCCTTCTTGTTCAAGAATCTATATTTTTCTGTCATGGAAGAAGGCTCTTCTTCAGTGTCCATAGTGACCCTATAGAGTCCTCTGGTATGTAGCTAGATCTCCATGTCTCCTTTCCATGAGTGGAAATTGAACGAAGTCAAAAGATATATGGAAGAAGCCATTTGAATCTGTTGGAGTGAATGCTTTCACCTATTAAAAACCTGAAAATCACAACAAAAGGGGCACCGTAAGGTCGTACATCCTACACATTTTAGGTTTTAATCACACCCAGCACAGTCAATCAAGCAAGCTTGATCAACAATTTCCTTACTTAGGGTATTAAGTGGTAATCCTTGGCTTCTGGTGCAGTGCTGGATTTTTGAGCTATTGCTCAATTTTCATGCAAGATTTGTCAAAAACCTTGTTTTTCAGAGATCTAAGCTTCGTCCCGCCGTGAGCTCTGATACCATATTAATCTGTCACAGTAATCTAGGGACTAAAACACGGTCTCATAAGATATTAATAATATTAAGGCATGAAAATGGTGTAATAGTGCTACAAAATGAGTAGTCGCTCTGTATATTCACATAAAAAATGAGTAATACAATACAATGATCATGCTGCAAGCATGAATGACAAAGAAATTTGAATTCTGAAGGAGGTCATTCGAATTGAATGAGTGGGTCTAGCTTAACTGAATGTAAGCCGCAGTCAACACTCAATTTAACCACTGATCAAAACCCTAATTGATTCAACTGAGCCCTAACTAAAGTCAGAGTGCAATAAATGACTGAGTCTAACTGAAAGTAGCTCAGACACATATCACTACAAGCCAACCAACAAGTGGTAGTGCATCAATGACTCCAATGAACCCTGATGAGGTTAACTGAAGTGTAACTGACCATCAGAAGTGGTTGGAGGCACCCTTGTTTACTCTAGTTCATTAAATAATCAATAAATCATCAATTTAATGAAGGAGGGCACCTTCACTGCTTTGTTTAACTAATTGTAACCATCAATTAGCAATATGGGGCATTAATGACATTCAGATCACCCTTGGAGTGCTCCAGTTAGCCTCCCCAAATGTAGGAGATGGCTAAGTTAGCCTCCTTGACTGAAAGTAGGTGTGGGTGTGATCTTGCTGATGTCATCTAGTGCTCCTCTAATGTCAATTAAGTCAATAAAACTTAGGATAGTGGTTTAACTAGGCCAAATTGACCAAAATGAGTGTGTATGGTGGTAAATGTCTCCAACATATAGATCCATAATGGCTTACCTTTTTCTTCTCATCTATTTTTTAACAATCCACCGCCAATCCTTAGCAAGGTAGTTCAATGGTTTCACCCAATACCCAAGGTACTTGAATCCACTCTCAATCAGATCCATATTGTAAGGAAAAAGAACCTTAATACTAGCAGTCCAGTCACTGTTCAAGTTATTGCACAGAAAGGAAGATGTGTCGATGTTGATCTTCATGCTCGATGCTGTAGTAAAAATATCAATGATAGCTGCATAACACCACCATTCCTCCAAATTCCCTCGACCAAATAATACCACATCATCTACAAACAGTAAGTGTGTGATAGCCACATCTGATGAGAAAACAATACCCTCAATCTTACCCTGTCCTTTGGCTTCAACAATGAGCAAGCTCAATCCTTCAACAACCAACAAAAAAAGTAAAGGCAATAGTGGACAACCCTATCGAAAACCCCAACTAGATTTGAAGGAAGCCGAGGGTGTACCATTAATGAGAACAATAAAGTTGGTTGAGGTAATGTAGGCCATAATCCAATTCACAGTCTCCACCGTCAACCTCACATGTAATAATATAAGTCTCAAGAGAGTCCAGTTGACCCTATCGTACGCCTTAACCATATCCATTTTTAAAATCAATGCCTCCAAATTTCAAACCTTAATGGAATGTAAAACTTCCTATGTGATACCCATGACTTCCAAAATCTATCTGTTCTTGAGAAAGTCGAACTGTTCCTCTAAAATAACATCAGCTAATAATGGCTTCAACCTATTATAGATAATCTTAGTGATGAGCTTGTACACTAGATTATAGAGTGAAATAGGTCGATAATCCATAAAATTCACCGGTTTCTCACATTTAGGAATCAATGTATGAAAAGTGGCATTGAAGGACCTCGAAACATAACCTTCCACCCTAGACTATTCAACAACCTCTAGTAGATCACCACCCATCAAATAAAAAAAATCTAGGAAAAACTCAACTGTCCATCCATCCAGACCCAAGTTTTTTTCTTTGTAAAACCCTTCAGTACTGATTCCACTTCCTCTAATGTAATATCCCTCCCAACCTCCCCAACATTCTTCACATTGAAGTAAGTAGGAAAGACTTTAATGACTTGTAGTTTCTCTTGTATATGGGAAGAACTATCCTCCTTAAAAATCTTGGAGAAAAAATCCACAGCAACCTCCTTCAATGCTTAATCATCCTTGAAATGATTACCCTCCAGATCTTGTAACTCCCAAATCACATTCATATTACGGCGAGCAGTGGCAAAATTTTGAAAGAACTTTGTATTCGCATCCCCATGTTTGACCCAAACAGCCCAACTCTTGAGTCTCCAAGACGAGACATTGAATGCTAGTAGTTTCTCCTTACGAGCCTTAAGCTAAGTAAGCAAACCAACTTCTTCCATAAATAAAATTCCCATAGGTGCTGGTAAGAAGAGCTCTGCAATAGAAGTCTCAATCGAGTCCAACTCATTACTTCTATCAACTTTCATCTTATGTTCCCAATCCCATACCACCTGCTTCAAGAATTTGAGCTTATCAACCAGTCTAGCCATAACACCAATAACCCCTATCGCATTATGTCAAGGCCAAACATACTTGATCAAATAAAAGAAATATGCCTCCTTCAACCATGTATCATTGAATTTAAAGGGAGAGGGAGGTCTTCTCCCCAATTCCATCCAATCCAAGAAAATCAAAAAGCGCTCAGAAATCTTTGATTTCCTGGTCCACACCCTGTGCTGAGACAAATGAGGAACCAAGTTCTATGCTACCAGAAATCTGTCCAAATGTTTTCCAATACCAGCAGATCCCAAGTGTGAATCCAATAATAAATTAGAGAAGTAATCTGCTAAAGGATCACCCCTAGCACAGTTTCTCCAAACCTATGCATTTGAAATGGTAAAATTCAGATCACCTGCAATGATGAGATTGCAAATATTAAACAAACCCTTCGCCAAAACCTTATTCCAGAACCTCTCCCTCTCATCATAAGGAGCATATAGATTCATACAAGTCCAAAGATATAGAGAACCCTTGAACCAGGCCCTCACTAGGATACCCGTAAAAGTATGAAAATATTTACATATAACAACCAAGGGGTTCCAAGTAGATAAAAAAAACCCTGAAATACCAGTCGCATCACAAGCACAAAATTCTCATCATGAGCGGAGTAAAGATAAATAAATCAAAGCCTGCTCCTGTGAGAACATAGTCTCTTGAATAAAAACCATATTCGGTTGCAACTCATCCAACAGTTTTTTGAGGGAAAGTTGCTTGGGTCTCCCTCCAAACCCTCTAATATTAAAATAAACTAAATGCATCAAGTAACCAGGCTAGAGCGTTCCTTTGCTCTAAGGGCCCTGGAAAGAGTAGAAGAAGTCGAGGAATTTCCAATTATGGATGCATCTTTGATACGAGTGGAGACATGGATGTATTCACTTTCCTCTGGAGCTGACTTATCACCCCAACAACCCAAATACTTCTTTGCATTATGATTACGTTGAATGGTAATGTTCTCGTGCCTGATAGAGGCCATAGGTAGGAGGGAAGAAGACACTAGAGATCGGTCTAAAAAAATAGGGAGAGCCTCTAGTAGTTTCGAATCCTTAAAGGATGGTAAATCAATAGGACTAGGAGGACCCAGTCCCTCTCCCCAGCCGGGGAAACAAATGCAGGTACCAGAGGTGGGAAATCATCCAAAAGAGTAACCGAGGGTCCTGTGAAGGGACCCCCACCATCCATCCCCTGCCCCACAACAATCACAGGTATAGGTGTGTCAGAAGAACCCACTGACCCATCATCCCCAAAAAACATATCCACCACCCCCTAAGAGAAAGGAACAAAACCCTCCCCACCAGCACCAGGTAAGGTCGAAGAAACATGAAGGACAACCTCAGCCCCCCGTAAACCAGTGGAAGGATGGGAATCGTGACTCCCAACCAGTGCCAACCTTTCAATATCATCAATAACATCAATATCCCTTTTAGACAGATCCACGTAAACAAGTTCAATTAAGGTCTCAAGCTTACGGGTATCCCAAAGCGACGTAGTAGATACACCAATAGAAACATCCTCTGGAAACACCATGGTCTCAGTTGAATCAGAAATGGAAATAGTTTTCTACAAGTCACCTCTTGTACCGTGCATAGTGGGTACACTACCACCGAGCAACCACTGACATTTATTTCTTAAATGCCTTGTCAGATGGCAACAATGGAATCAGAAAGGGACATGTAAATAGTCCAGTCTTTGGACCCTCAAATGTTCACCCCAGGCCATGTCCAACTTAGCCGGTAAACCCTCAAAGATGTCCATCTCGACCAAGACCTTCGCCATGCACTTGTAAAAGGAACAAAATAGTTGTTCATCAAGATAAATGAAGTGGCCAATACAGTTAGAAATTCCCATTAAAGCCTACCGCAACCAAAATGGCAAGGGCGGGTCCAGAAGTAGCACCCACAAGTTCCTCTTCAAAACCATAGAGCGCACAGGATCGAAATCCATCCACCATCAACATAAGACCAAAGAACCCTTCCCAATGAGCCAATGACCCTCCAAAATACACAACGCGTCAAAATCCTCCAAGAAGAGGAAGACGAACCAACCATTCGGTAATCTGTTAACCATCAGTGCATAATCTAATAGAGGCTTCCAATGTTTGGTTATCAAGTCCACCCAACCTCCCTTGCACAGACACCAGTATTCAAGCCTCCCCACCACCACGCGCAAACATAGAGAAGATATCTTATATATGACAAAACCATTACCAAAAAAAAAGTGCTTGTGACACTGTTGGGTTTTATAGACCTTAAATTTCTGACGAGAGCAAAGCCAATGACCCTCCACCTCAATATCTTCCAAGGCAAACTACATGGCCAGAAGACTCGGAGACCAAGAGAAATGGAACCACCAGAATGGTAGAACGAAGAACAAGGACAACCCATGAAGCACATGCACAATCACAAGATCAACCCCGACAACCGACAGAAAAAACCATTAAAAAGATAGCTTGGACACCAGACCCTCGGTCGAGACAAACAGCCAGAAAAACCATATCCTCGTGCACCATGAAACCACCATAAAGTTACCATGAAACCAAAAATGACCATTAACACCAGATTGAGTTGTAAATACATGGCACCGCCCCGAAAACAGACAACCAATATCAAAACCTAACCTTAGAAGCCCAGGAAACCCTAACCCAAAACCCCCAAGTGCCCATTGTCTCCCTCCCAAAGGCATCCAAAAGATTTTCCTAAAATGGTGTTGAGTTGTTGCGTTGTTTGGAAGGGTTTAATAATTCTATAGAGTTACACTCTAGTTCTCATTCATCAAGCGCGATGCATAAAGACTCTACTTGGAGTCCATAAGTTTGTTGCCCAAGCGATATCTCTTACTTATTTCAAAGCTCAAATCCAACAAAGAAGAAAAAACGAAGACCTTCATATGTAATCCTAATCCAACTACTGCCCAACAACAACAAAGAGTGCCTCCATTTCCTCGTGATTGAACTTGTTTGACTAATTGTTCATTTTATCCATCTTTGGCATGATCAATTCATCCACCATCCAAAGGTTTACAAATCTTTTTATGTCGTAAGGTGTTTCTCTCCTAGTGCATTGTTCGACTAACATAGGATATTTCCAAGAGAGCTCACACCTTGAGCACTGCTCACACAAACATATCAAAGATCAACACACTGGGGTTTTACATGGTTTAAACCCTTGAAGAGGGAAACACTTCATGGCCCCAACCAAATAACTAGTTTAGGCTATATTATTATGCAAAAAAAAAATGTTATAAATGAGCTTATCATAATTTATCAACTAGCAAATGACACGCCATGCTCTTTAAATATATATCATGGACTAGTCGAGAGTTAAGCCATGAATCAATTATCATTAAGATCAAGGAGAAGATGAACCATCTGATCACTCTATGTAAAGAACATATTGTGATCGTCGTATTACATATGTCAAAAAACATACTAATGCATACTAAAGAAACACACCTAACCTAAAGATACGTTATATCAAGTTGATCTTAACTAACTCCTAAATATCTAAATATCCTAACATCCCCCCTTAAGAACAACTTAGGATAGGATTGAAGGGTTTACAAAAGTGTGTATGGAGTAATCATCAATGATAGTTAAGAAATATTTGAAACTATAAAAGGAAGTAGATGGAAGATTACAACACAATTCACTATGCACAAGCTACAAAGGGGCCAACTCTTGCCAAGAGGCACATTTGTCAAAATTATCTCGATGATGTTTTCTGGGTACTCAACCAAAACAAACAACATCCCTACCAGATACAATCAGAAGACTTATCACTGTATTTTATTTACATAGTTGTTGCAATGAACGATATTTTAATTGACCAAATCGCTCATGCCAAAGTTTGCTCAAGTCATCGCTATGAGCAACAAGAAGGGAAAAGGTGATGACCTAAAGTTGTTAAATTTGTACAACATGGTAACATCATCAATAATTCCATTATCAAGGAAATGCTTAGGATCTTTGAATCTTTGATTACAATTTGGTGAGGTGTAAACGTTATATTCTTACCTTCACCATAATGAGTAATTTGATAGACTAACAACAAATTTCTAGAAATTCTTGGAACATGCAACACCTCATTGAAGTGACCATCATCTACCTAAGTTGTTACAGGTCCTACAACATTAAGAAAACTGTCATCACTAGCAAATACTTGTTTGGTATTTGTTACATTAATTCATAGTAGAATATATGGCTTTATCCTTAGACATATGATAAAATGCTCTAGAATTAATAAGCCACTCATTAGAAGAAGATGCGTTAAAGGAAAAACCAGAAGCACAAAGTGCATGTCCATGAGTTGTAGAGTCATTAGATGAATCAATATTGACGTTGTGCTTCTTCATTGTTGCTTCCAATGCTACCATCTTCTTGAAACACTTTGATTCCACATGACCATCTTTCTCGTAAAAATTTCAATGACGCTCAATCTTCTTATATTTTGATTTGGTTTGCTTGTCACCATTGGAAGGATGAGTTATCTAAGTGGGTTTGAGACCCTTGCTTTGCTTATTTCATTTGAAAAATAACACTTGAATTGCATGTGAAGTTACTTAAATAGTTAACTCGAAAAGGGTTTAATAAACAAGCTTAAAAGAGGGCTTAAATAACTAAAGAGCAACATAATAAAGAGCATCAAACCATGAAAATGAGAAGACAATTGATAACAAAGTTCGTCTAATATGGACTATGTCTCCAGGTTCGTTTTCCAATGGAGCAACCGATCTTATTAATTTGAAATCAAGTGTTGCAACACCGTAATATGATCTTCAACATGTACAAAATGCTTTAAGTGACTGCTTCAAAGAGACTTAGGCTTCCCAAAAAGAATCCTCTCACTCTCCAAATCTCACAAGAGTGGTTGAAAAAACCTCTTTACAATCCTTTACAAAAGCATATTGACATCATACCAATTATTCTCCACCAAGAATTGTCTTCATGTGAAAAATACCTTTGTTTATATACCAAAGGGTTCATATTTCCAATCCAAATTCCATGGGATATGGAATATTTGATCCCATTTTAATAAGGATAAGTGATATGATTAATCAACCATATAATACATATTTGGAAATAAATAATATGGTAAACAACCATATGTATTATAATAACCAAACAAAAATATGATCATATCCAAATATTTTATTTCCATGCCAAAACAAGCACTAATTAACAATATAGCAATTCCTCTCCTCCTTTTGTGGTCAGTTGAATAATATTGAGTGTAACGTGTGGTTCCTTGGCATTGATTATATATGTGATATATGGTATATGGTATATTGAAACATAGTTGGCATGGATTTCATCTAGTGTTAGTTACATCATGTTGGTGATAATCCCATGGACTTAGTGTCAAATCCCATGATACAAACAATACATATCATATGGGGTCGAGGCCTAACCCTGGACCTTTTTTACCACCAATTGAAACTTAGTTCAAACTCAAATATATTTTATGCCATATATATATCAAGCAACAAACAATAGCGTAGTGGCAAAGGTGTTGGTGATGGTGGAGGTCACAGGTTCAACCCTTAATATTTTTGGTAAATAAAATCGTTAAACGGTCAACATGACTGCCACGTGGCAGCCTCCGGTTAGTCCACCTGTCAAGAATTTCTACAGTCATCATGTCATTTGTCACAACCTGATTTGGCCATGACACTTGCAACCTACCAACTCAATAATGCTACATCACTTGTAACCTTCAATATAGCGCTACGTGGGGTTGTCGTTAGCATTATTAGGCCATGTGGAACCCTTTTTTTTTACTTATTTGGACATAACTTCAGAATGCAATATATTGGGCATATGGTGTCCATTTGAGATGAGACACGCATTGTTGAAAATATCTTCATGACCTCTATGCAACAATGTACTTCTGTTCAAAATTTAAAGACTTCATTATGAATAGATCAAAAAGATCATTTTGGACCACCATAAGCAAGATTTACTCATAACTCAATAATGCTACATCACTTCTAACCTTCCATATAGCGCTACGTGGGGTTTCCATTAGCATTGTTAGGCCATGTGGAACCCTTTTTTTTACTTATTTGGACATAACTTCAGAATGCAATATATTGGGCATATGGTGTCCGTTTGAGATGAGACACGCATTGTTGAAAATATCTTCATGACCTCTATGCAACAATGTACTTCTGTTCAAAATTTAAAGACTTCATTATGAATCGATCAAAAAGATCATTTTGGACCACCATAAGCAAGATTTACTCATAAAAATAGAGAGGGGACACTTGACCTATGTGTTAATGTTTGAGCAAAATAGGGGTTGCTTGAACTTCAAAACTTTTATGAAACAATTTCAACACTTTAAGAAACTTTAAATCAACCACATAAGAAACTTTGTATCAACCACGTAATAAATTTTATATCATCCATCTATGAGTCTTTAAATCATCCAGATATCTTTATTTATATCAACAATATATGAATCTTAAATAATAAATCAACCACATAAAACAATCACCATAAGAGACAAGATGTACTCTGGGAAAACTGTCCAAACACGAAGGATGAAAAACCCATCAATTCTTTGAGTATGATAGATAGATCTACATAGAATGATTTACAACACATCAACATATTACTCAATAAGAGATGTCACCACAACAATAGAGAAGAGAGATCCAAAGCAACACTGCAAAAACAACTGAGTGCAAATTGTATTAAACTTGACATATGCCTCGCGTATTAATAGCAAGCCAAAACAACCTAGGATTCATAAGGGAGTGAATTGGAGGCTCAGTAAACACACTAAGATCATACATGGAACATTCACTAAGAGTAGCATGTACTAGAATTACTCTCATGCAGACATTAGCGCCCTCCTAAACTCTAGTGTCTAACTGACACTTAAGATTCTCTTGCATGCACAAGATATGTGTCCTCCTTCTTTAATTAGATTTGATTGGATGCTAACTAAATTGAACTGAATGTGAATTGATTGCATTGAACTTAATCTTCAACTAAATATTAGGAGACTTAACTGAAAGTATTTGGTACTTCACAATCAGTGTTACCCATGCACAAACATTTTGCATGAATTAAGGAGATATTCCTTCTTTAACTGCCACATTCTTTATTTACAACTTAGGCTTAACTGAGGTCTTCATAATTCAATTTCACTTGAGGCATGCATGTGTAATTCGAATTCCTTCTCTTTCTCTATGCTTTATCTCATTGTCATTAATTAAATACTGCATGGTCCATATGTGTATTAATTAATTATTCATCTCATAATATCATACTCATAAGAATTGTTCCATACCGATGATCATATGTATTGCCTCGGGTCATTAGTCATATGCTCAAGTAATTCACTCTAGGGGTAGCTAATCCCTAAAGGAAACTTATAGCACCTAGTGACCAAGACTAGCAATACATCACATAGTATAATTGGATGACTTGATACAACACAAGTCTAGACTTTGATAGAACACAAGTATATAGTCTTGATACAACATAAGAACAACCTTGATACAACATAAGACTCCAATCTTGATACAACAAAAGATTATGATCTTGATACAACACAAGACCAATATCGATACAACATAATACTCCAATATTAATACAACACAAGGTTCTGAACTTGATACAACATAAGATCACAATACATGCATCTTTCATGAATAGGACTTGATACAACACAATGTCCTAACTTGATACAACACAAGTTTCCTCAAACTAATACAACACAAGTTCTTAACTTGATACAAAACAAGTTTATGAACTTGATACAACACAATTTCTTGACTTGATACAACACAAGTTCCTGACTTGATACAACACAAGTCTCCTGTAGAATGACTCATGATGCTGTACATTTAACACTATGTCCACCATACAACCTACTCAGTTTAGGATCACTTAGCTCATCATAACAAAGATGAAAACAACCATCATATTGTTTACAAACTTAATCATCATAACACTTTTACATAGATCTGTATTCAATGTTGAAGCTACTATCCAAACACAACTAAATAGTAGTACAATGAGAAATAAAACTAAACATGCAACTGCTAAAAATAATGCTCCCATATAAAGCTTGTCTTTCTTTACAGAAGTAGTAAGAACCAATGGATCTTATTTTCTATCAACCAAAGACTGAAAATCGAGATCCAAGATGCTTCCATGTTGTAACCCTTCATGATGTACCTGCGGTGTATCATGAAACATATGATTAATATCAACCTTAACTAATTCATTTCCAAGATCACACTCTTTTACTATCATGAGAGATAAATCCTGGCTTTCATTTGCCAACATATTCATCTACCTTGTAGAAACCATAGATAAATCAATTTTCATCTTATGAGCTCTTATAATATATTCAATCCCATAGTGAAAGAAATAGTACTTATTGTGCTCCGTGAAGAAAATAGATTTTCTATAAAAAAATAGGGACTACAAAACACAATGTCATGTATATCAAGGGGTATCACTGATCCAAATGGATATAGGTGGCCACCCACCTATTCCATTGGCTCAAAACAATTTTCAATTTTGGCAATTTTCTAGTAATTTTTCTACGGTTTTTCGGCTCCTAAACTTACAGGGTCGTTTTGAGGCCCTAAGCGATGTTTTTTTAGGTCAGCAACAACCTAGAAAATAGCCATTTCCTTTTATTTTGGCTCAATTCATTGTTTTACTCCTAAGATAGATCTTTCCAACGGTCTACAGAATGCCCAAAAGAAGATCGTATGCAGAAGTTATGACCTCGAGAAGTCAGTTGTTGAACTAACCACCTTGGGGTCGTAAACTTTAGGACGGTTCGTCTCCTAGGGTTAGGTTTTTGGATGTTTAGAGTTCTTTCCCTCATGCTTATGATAAGTAGGCCCTTTAGGCCTCTTTTTGTATTTATCTTGTGACAAATGAGCATAGACACCACATCTGTTCTTAGAGATATAACTACCACCATTACAACTAATTTTATTTTACAGTCTATTATGTTTCATTCATTTTAATAGAACCTGAGTTTACTGTATCACTGTGTTTCTTACAATATATCTGTGCATATGAATGTGTGTGTGTGTGTGTATGATATTTCATTTCATTCTGACATAAATCCGGATCAATCACATCCAAATCCACCTCATCAATGAAACCAAAAGCTTCACATCCTCCCTCTCCATTGTAGCAACTTGGTTCGATATCTCTTTCCCTTTACCCTTGCCTTCCTTCAACTGAGGAAAATTTATCATGCACATTCTTTCCTTTGTCTTTAATGTGTGCAGATTGAACACAAACATCATCAAGGTTAGTAGGATTAAACAAACGTATCGTATGGCACCAATAACTATGTAATCCTCCTATAAACTTGATAAGTGTTTTATGAGTGTAAAGAGGAATATCTTCTGAATTCCTGTGTGTACTCTTGTACATTTTGACGTTTACCTTGCCTTAAGTTTTGTCAATCCATCATGGCTTGTTGCATGTAGTCTAATCGATAGAATTGCTTTTTTAACACTGCAGTGAATTCATACCAGGAAGAAATAATTTTACCTTTAGCAATAATATCTTCTTGAGTCTTACTCTCCCACGATATGAGCATGGTGCCTCCAAGGCGAAGATTATCCAACTAGATCTTTGCACTATCATCTGCAAGCTTTTGGATCCTGCAATACACCTCAATTTGTCTGATCTAGTAATCTGGTTTTTTTGCATTAAGTTCACTATTATATATGGGAAAATCAAACTTAATATGAAGCTTCAAATAAGGCAAATCAGACTTAGTCTTTTCAGGTTGTCTCTTTGGATTTGAAGAAGTAGTACTTGAACTTTTAGAAGAAAAATATGAAGATGGAGATGGGGGAGGTTTAACAGTTCACCGCCACCTCATAGTCATTTACCTTTACCATTTGCTTCCGATGTGCCTTCTCCCTTGGATTTATTTTGGTCCTCATACATCTCTTCAACCATAGCCTTCACTGTCATGAAAGCTTTGAGAAATTCCTCTTCACTACCAAAAGTATGTGGATTAATAGAATCATTGTCTTGTGGAGAAGCAATTTCCTTACTTCTACACCTTGATTTGATTTCTGGATTATATTTTCAAGTATCCCTTCACCTCACTTTCACTTAAGCTTGTTTAACATTCACACTTGCAATTCCTTGGTTATACCTACTCTGATACCAAACATGATATGAAAATAACGCTTGAATTGCATGTTAATTTACTTCAACAGTTAACTCTAAAAGGCTTTAATGAACAAGCATAAAAGAGGGCTTAAATAATTTAAGTGCAACATAATAAAGAGCATCAAACCGTGAAAATGAGAAGACAATTGATAATGGAGTTCCTCCAATATGGACTATGTCTCCGGGTCTGATTTCCAATATGAACCAATATTATTAATTTGAAGTCAAATGCTACAACACCATAATGTGATCTTCAACATGTACAAAAATGCCTTCAAAGAGACTTAAGCTTCCCAAAAATAATCCTCTCACTTTCAAAATCTCACAAAAGTGGCTAAAAAACCTCTTTACAACATGAGAAAATTTACAAGCCTTTACAAAGGCATATTGGCATCATACCGATTCATCTCCACCAAAAATTGTCTTCATATGAAAAATACCATTGTTTATATACCAAAGGGTTCATAGTTCCAATCCAAATTCCATGGGATATGGAATATTTAGTCCCATTTTAATGAGGATAAGATATATGTTTAATCAACCATATAATACATGTTTGGAAATAAAATACATGGTAACAACCGTATATATTATAATAACCGCCCTCTAAAAAAAGTTAAATCCAAATATTTTCGTTCCATGCCAAAACAAGCACAAATTAACAATATGGAAATGCGTCTTCCCCTTTTGTGGTTGTTGAATGTAACATGTGGTTCGTTGGCATTGATTATATATGTGTGTGTGTGTGTGTGTGGTATATGTTTAAACATATGTGGCGTGAATTTTATGTAGGATTGGTTACATAATGTTGGTGATATTCCCTCAAACTTAGGGTTAAAGCCCACGTTACAAACAATGCATATCATATGGGGTGAGGGCCTAGCCTCGACCCCTTTTAACCGCACATTGAAACTTAATTCAAACTAAAATAGGTTTTATGCCATATGCATATCAAGCGGAAAACAGTAGTGGCGCTAGTGCTGGTGGAGGTCATGGGTTCAAATCCTGTTGATGGGTTCACCTTTCAGTAAATTATATAATCATCATGTCACATGTCACAACTTGATTCGATCACAACACTTGCAACTTTCCAACTCAACAATGCCACATCACCTACAACTTTCCATATGACAAAACATGGAGTTGCGATGCCAGTGTTGTCAGGCCATGTGGCACCCTTTTTGCCTTGTTTTTAACCTCTTTGGACAGAACTTTAGAATGCGATATATCAAGCACATGGTGTCCATTTGAGACAAAAAATGCATCGTCGAAAAGCTCTTGATGAGATCTATGCAAATATGTACTTTTTTTCATCATTTAAAGAATTCATTCTAGATCGATTAGAAAGATCCTCTTGGATCATTATTATTGTGAGGATGTTGCTTCTTGGGATTTCTTGGTTTTGTTATTTTGTTGTGCCACTAAAGCTTTGCTAGATGTATCAACATTGTTGATTACTCCTAGATGTATATGTATGAGCCTATCTTGCTCTCTAATTAATGAATCACAAAAAGATTCAAGAATGGGTTTTGTATAGTGAACCCCCAAAGATTATTTCATGGAGCAAAAGGTAGATACAAAAACAAAATAAGCAAGATCAAGATTGGAAAGAATATGAAAAATACATTATTTGTCTTTCCTTTTTATGTTGCATTCTTTCACTAATATTCTAAGTGATTTGTACTTAAAGAGATAGTATTGAAGGTAATCAATTCATTTTCAAGATGGGGACCTCAAATATCATTGTTTCTACCAAACATAGTTTCCAATTTATCCCAACCCATATATGGTTCATCATTTCCTTGAAGGTGGATTTGTAAATCATTAGAAATTGACATCTTGATTAATCCAAAGGCTTCATCACATTTATTGGCCCATTTTACTTTCTTATCAATATCAATGGGTTTAGTTTCTGTTCTCATGGTAATCTGGTAAAGTCCCCTACTTCGTAGAACATCCTGCATACGGCCTTTCCATGAGAAGTATTTGGAGTTGATAAGCATAATATCACATGGAGAAACCATATTGTAATATTGAAACTTTAAAAATAAAAATTGATGGTCTAGATTGAAAGGTCTCGAAAAAATACGTGGTTTAAAAAAATTGGCACTGAAAACGACTCTGGATGAGGAAGTTATTCCCTTTTTAAGAAAGACATAAAAGGGAACCAAGGGGCCACATGGCAGGAAAAGGTTGATCCACATGATGTATTCAGTAAAGAACCCCCTCTGGATGAGAAATTTAAGCCCTTTTTAAGAAAGGCATGAAAGAGCACCAAGGTTCCACGTGGCAGACAAATGTTGATCCATTTAATGTATGCAATAAATAATCGGGCCCTCTTACTAACTTTCCCTATAAGCTCACTTTTATAAAAAAAATGTTTTAAAATAAGTGACCCACTTTTATAAAACAAGTGGAAGAACTTTTATAATATAGTTATATTTTATAATTCAAAGTTAAATGAACTTTGACAAAAAGTAACGAAGGAAGGACTTGAACCCAATACCTCTTACTTTTTAAAGCAAATTTTAACAAAGTGAACTTAGCAAAATATTTAGTATTATTATGGAGGAGAAAGAGGGTGTTGTTGTTGTTGTTGTAAGAGCATGTTTACCAAAAAAACTTGTGTTTTGTCCTGCAAGACACTTTACACAACAGCACAAAAACAAAAAACAAAATTATGAAACTAAAATGTCTCAAATTTTGGGTTAGTCCTTGGTGAGCTTTCCCATAAATGTAAGTTTTTTCATTGTTTATGATTTACCGAGTATGCACATAGTTGACAACAAAGAGCATACACAATAAATAAAACCCTTTCCACTATGTATCTAACTTGTCAAGTTCATGCAAAGTTCACAACAAAGAGGATATGCAGATTGAAAAAGCAACAACCCATAAATAAACCAAAAACCAAAAACCAAAAACCAAGAAGAAATATGAAAGAATATTAGAAAAAAATTAAAATGCGTAACTGTAAACATTGTACCTCTGGATCTAGTAACATGTATGTATCTTGTGCAAACAAAAACACTTTTCACTTGAACAAAAAAAAAATTCCAATATGAAACAGGGCTCCATATGCAATGAAACACCTCTCACAGCCCAAAAAAACACACAAATATGAGAACCATAAATCCTTTGATAGCGTCGGCCACATCATTTCAAGACCTAGATCACCAACGAAAGTTGAACTTCATAATACCAAGTTAGAGTAAAACCTTGGGAAATCGCTCATAACAGATCAAAGATCAACACATCGATTTTTTACGTGGTTTAATCCCACAAACAGAGAAACACTCCAAGACCCCAACCAAATAGCAACTTGAGGAAATATTGTTATGCAAAATAAGAAGAATGTTACAAATGAGCTTCTTATTATCTATCAACTAGCAAATGTCCCTCCACTCTTTAAATAGATATCATGGACCAATTCAGTGCTAAGCCACGATCAATGGTCATTAAGATTAAGGATAAGATGAACTTTCATATCACTCTATGTCAAGAACATATCATGATTGTTGGATTGCATATGGACCAATGCTTACTAATGCATACTAAAGAAACACACTTTACCTAAATATTGTTATATACCTAGGGGAGAATAATATGGGGTACCTATGGAGGTACCTAAGGGGAATAAATGATGTAATCGGTACCCAAAAGGGAATAAACTAGGTAATGTGTACCAAATTGGGATAATTAATGTAACATGGCCATTAATAATGGAATATGGTCCACTTGGTGGTTGGGGGTTAGTTAGAATAAATAATATAATAATAAGGCATAGACCACAACTAAATATATTCATGAAGGTAGGGTCTTCTAACTAACCACCAAGTGGACCATATAATGTTAAATACTTAGGGGAGAATAATATGGGGTACCTCGGGAGGTACGTCAGGGGAATAAATGATGTAATGGCTACCCAAAAGTGAATAAAATATGTAATGTGTACCAAATGGGGATGATTAATGTAATGTGGCCATTAATAATGGAATATGGTTCACTTGGTACACATTGCATAATTTATTCCCTTTTGGGTACCCATTACATCATGTATTCCCCTTAGGTACCTCCCTAAGTACCCCATATTATTCTTTCGTAGGTGTATAACAAATATATAAAAACAAGTTTATCTTAACAAAATCCTAATTGTCTAAATATCCTAACATGCACCATACATTTTTTTGAATCCTGTAAACAAATCTGGGTCATTAGATATTGTTAGATGACTATCTAGAGAGTTCAGGTTGTTGATATGATTACCTACTAACGCATTACTTACGTACTTATTATAGTTTATGTATTAGAATGGGATGTTTAGCTCCCATGGGACCATTCTACTCATCCTACCACCTAGGCCTCCTCCACCTATGTGCAATTTTGTTGCAATTATCATATTCAAACCTGTATTGGGCTCCTCCATGTTGAACCTTGATGTGAGCAAGGCAGTGTCATACAAGAGCATTGTCAAATCCTTCATGGATTTGTCATGATTTTCGACCTCGACTCTCTTCCTTAACTCTTCCATTATGATGTTTTCACTTTTCAAGTTTGATCTCCATTGTCTTATTGTTGGACATGTAAGACAACATGGAATTGTCATGGAGTGCATGGGACTTCATTATTCTCTCCATGTTCATCGTCCACTCATATTCACATGTAACTAGACAACACAAGAATCCACTATGCGATCCAACACCACTACCTTCTCCACCTTATAGCCCAAGATGTCTTTCATCACTTTAAAAAGGATCTTGAACGTAACTCTCTTCCTTCTTCTTTTTCTCCTCCTCAATCTTCTTCAACTTCAGTTGTTCCTTTAGTTGCCACTCCTCCAAGTAATCAAGATGCCAATCCAAATTAAGAAATAACCAATTCAGAAAGAAATGAACAACCCTACAAGCCACACCATGCCATTAAATTTAATAAAAACTTGACCCCCTTATTAAATTAAACTATATAAGCAAGGACAGTCATTCCACAAGAGCCATATGAGATTTGGTGACTGCACTCTAGTCACTATGCCTTGTACAAATTCGCCTTCGGTGTCTAGAAGTTGCAATTTTCTGATTTTGAATGCCTCATGACTTGAACATTTGCTCAATTAAATTATTAATTTTGAGCATAACAATAGGTCCTCAGAGTCATAGGTCCACTAAGAAGGTATCTTAATACTGCCCACTTTTGGTATTGCATGTTGGTTCTTTAAAAACAATGTTATAACATAGTATCAGACAAAATTTATTGCTTTCAATAAAAAGAACTTGAAATTTGTTGACATGGTTACAAAGTTGCAGATGATTGGAACACTTACAAATTATGATGATTGCTCGTTGAAGAGATCATAAATGTCCTTGATCGAACACCAAAGATGATGGGGAATTATTACTTCCTCAATAATCTTTCTTCCCATGTCTCAAAGGTGATCATGCATTCTCATATTCTTCTGAATGTCCACCTCTACAAGACACATCTCTCCTAAGAGTTTGGAGTGTTGCATATCCAATCCATATTCTTACCCATTTATCCCTCTCTTCTCCTATGGTAGAACAAACAATATATAAAAATACTTGTCGTTCCTCTTGATCGAGTGAGTCATTTTTAATCCCTAAATGTTGGGCACATTTCCCACTATAGTGTGGCACATTATATTAGTCTTGATGTCGGATTTGGTCCATTAGTTGTAATTTTCATTAGTATGGTTATATTAGTTACGTCGACTTGGGTCAATTAGTTGAAATTGTACCTCTTAGTCTCCGATATGTAGGAAGGAGACCTTTCATTTGGAGCATCACGTCATGTCTTGTCTTATGTACTTAGTACAATGTATAAGTAGGTTGCCCCCTCGAAGAGGATTTCTATTCATCTATTTTCTTCATTATTAAGGCATGGATTGCTCTTTTTGGTCTCTTTATGCTCTTTTCATGTTCTTTTGGGGAATTTGATGTTTAACATATAGTATCAGAGCTTGAATGCTTTCAAAATGAGTCATGTTGGAACTTCCACTATAAATTATGTTAGAAAAAAGCAGGATTGTAGAGCAATAACAAAAAAACAATAAACAAGATGCAAACATTAAACACATTACAAGATAGACACATATATAACGTGGTTAATTCAAGATGGGCTACGTCCACACAGAAATTGTCAGTCCTTTATTATTATACCATGCAACAAAATGAAGGGATACAACCTGCAGCAACCTCGTTGCACTTCCTCTTCATTCTCTCATAGTCTCTCTCACCCAATCACAAAGATTGTTTTTACAATGCTACAATACAATACACAAATGTATTGCAATGCTTTCCTTTTATAGGGGAATTACCACAGGTCACCCAATACCATGGCCCCATAAACTGTTGGCCAACAAACATCCCAAAACATTCTTTCAGGGGCTTCGCCACGGAACTTCATTTCTCAGGAGCGTTGCCCCCAGACCTCCTAGTCAGGGGGGATGGTCCCCCCCGAACCCATGCGGGGGGACGATTTCCCCCCGCACCCCCTTGATGGGATGAGTGTACAGTAAGATTGGGGTACACACACGACTGAACAATAACATATATAAATCCGGAAGATCGGGATCCACAACCAACAAATTATTTCTAAAAGGTTTCAGACAAACAGAATAAAAAAACCATATAGAAAAAAGGCCAAACTATTTGTGATAAAATTTTTAGATACTCGGGCATTATAGGTTTGTAGATATTTGACATGGAATCTAGGGTTTCTGACTAGTCCAAAAACTAGTCTAAAAAAGATGTTCTGGGAAAAATCGTCATATCCAGGGCATGAGAGATCCAAATTGAGTGAGACTTGTTACCTTGGAAAGAAGATAGACCACAGTATTTGTGGTAGATTTTTTAGCCTCAAATCCAAAATATTGGACACGTTGTAGATCGTACAAGTTTGCTCTTCTGAAAGGACCAAAAATCAAAAGTATTGGGAGATTCGCAATAACATTTTAGTAGAACATCAAAATTAGGTTAGACCTACGACATTGGAAATATCATACATCTGGATACAACATGATGAAGTTTTAGACCCAGGGGAACTGGAATTTCAAATTTACCTTAATTTTAAGTTGGCCAAAAAATAGTCTTCAAAACAGGGTTTGAAAAAGGTACACCATTTTTGTGAATAACTTTGAGTAGAATGATATATTTGAGGTGAACCATAGAGTGTGATATCTATTTATATTTTTGAAAATGGCACCAAAAGGAAGTGCAAAAAATCACACTCCACTCAAACTACAAGAGAATTCATCCCTGATGTACGATGAAAGAGAAGACCTATCTTTTCGAGTGTCCCAGTTGAAAGATATGATTAAAGGGTCTGTGAAAATGGTTGATTTACTTAATTTAGAGAAAAGGATGAAGAAGATAATAGTGGAAAATATGGGAAGTATTTCTAAGCTCATACAAAATCCAATGGAAAATCACCCTAAAGATGAAGATATTTCCCAGGGTTCTCAAGAAGATAAGGATAATGTCCATGTTGATAAACCTTTAATTAATAAGCATATTATAAGAGGATTTGATTCTAATAATATAAGTAATAAGAGATGGTCACCAATGGATATCCAACTTCCCAAGATTGACACGAGGAATTTTGATTGCAAGGACCCCATAATATGGATATTACAAATGGAGCAATTCTTTGATATTCTTTGATATGGCATCTTTATATTTAGAACCTAAGCAATTTGTGTAGTACCAATGGATTTGTGAA
Source organism: Pseudotsuga menziesii (assembly GCA_001517045.1). Taxonomy (NCBI): domain Eukaryota; kingdom Viridiplantae; phylum Streptophyta; class Pinopsida; order Pinales; family Pinaceae; genus Pseudotsuga; species Pseudotsuga menziesii. Next base: position 191,039 of record LPNX010914897.1, on the reverse strand, counting down.
TGCAAAAAGAAATCCATTACCTCTTGGTCTATTTTTACAGAAGAATTGATATCATATCATGACGACGTTAAGATCAATTCCTTCTTTACCAAATTAATAAATCTAAGGCAAAAGGGCCCCATAAGCGAGCACGTTCAACAACTTCAAAAGTTGAATCTTAGAGTGGAGGGCATACCGGAGGATAAATTGTTGGATCTCTTTATTGGAACGTTGAAGGATGGCATTCAACATGAGGTGTGTCTCTTAGAACCACCGTCCTTGGGGAAGGATATTATGGTGGCAAGGAAGGTTGAAAGTAAAAATATGGCGATGGATACTAGAAATACCACATCCAACACATACAAAGAGAATGGTGTTTCTTATTCTAACCCACCTAGGTTGACACCTCAACGATTGGAGGAAAGAAGATCAAAAGTTCTATGCTTTAATTTTGACAGCAAGTATAGTAAGGGACGTAAAGGTGAAGAAAAAAAAATATTCTACATAGATTGTGAAGAAGAAGAACCAAAAGAAAATTAACCATTGCAAGTTGATGAAATAGAAGTGAGTGCTCCCACCATATTTTGTCATGCCTTGGTTGGAATTATCACTCCTGAAACTCTTAAGATCAAAGGATATATCAAAAATAAAAAGGTAACAATGTTGATTGATTCTTGTATTACTCATAATTTAATTCAATGTAAATTATCCAAAGATCTCAATTACTTGGTATATACAACACTAGAATTTCAAGTAATGATTGTCGATGGGTCAATTGTTTAGGGAAATTCCATAATATCAATATTACTATGGGCAAATATGTATTGAATAGTCCAATGATTTCTATCCCAATGGGTGGTGTTCATGTTGTCTTAGGGTTTCAATGGTTACAATCATGGGAACAATGGATTTTAATTTTGAGAAGCTTTTCATGAAATTTTCCTGGGAAGGAAAAGAATTTCAGTTAAATGGTATCACAGTGAAACCAGGCAAGGTGATCAACTCTAATTGTATGACAAAATTGTTAAAAAGGGGACAACAAGGTGTAATTACACAATTATGCTCACTAGATGTTCAAACATCTAAGACTCATATTTCCCCAAATCTCCAAAGGGTCCTTAATAATCATTTCAAGGTATTTGAATATATTCCAAAAGGTCTTCCACCTATTTGAGAATTGGACCATGTTATTCACTTAATTCCAGGAAGTGTTCCTCCTAACATCAGACCTTACACAGGGCTCCTCTGGCTAGAAGAGTGAATGTCAACATATGGTTGAACAAATGTTAGAGGTTGACATAATTAGGCCTAGCCAAATTTCTTACTCTACACCAGCGGTAATGGTATACAAGAAGTATGGCTATATTACACCCACAGAGATCGTTGTCACCTTTTTCATGCAAGCACCATAGCTGCAACCTTCATGGAAACAATTCAGAAGTTACATGGAAACCTAAATATTATTGAAAGTGATATAGATCCAATTTTCACTAGAAAATATTGCACTAAATTATCTTATTGTTTGGGCACCTAGTTGGCTCACAGTTCGTCTTATCTTCCTCAATCTAATGGAAAACTAAGATAGTGAACAAATGTGTGGAAGGATATCTTCGTTGCTTTGTAGCTAATAAACAAACACAGTGGGTGAAATGGTCATGTTTGGCATAATGTTGGTACAATACTTCTTTCCATACATCATAAAAAAATGTCTCATTTTATGGCACTTTATTGGTACCGACCTCCATCTATCACATCTCCTTTAAAAGGAAAATCTAAAGTTCAAGTTGTGGTAGTTTGAATAGAGAACCAACAAGAAGTTATCTAAATACTGAAGGATCGCTTGGTTATGTCAAAAAACGGGTTGAAACAACAAGCAGATCAACATCGCAGTGAAAGGAGTTTTGAAGAAGGAAAAGCCATATGGGAACCTAAACAAATCATTGAAACAAGGACTAAAAAACTATGAAATTAGGCTATTATTGAGTACCTCATAAAGTGGAAGAACTTACCAGTTGCAAATTCAACATAGGAATATTAGTCCTTCATACATAAGCATCCACAATTAACCAAGTGTTGAGGACAACGCTCGTATGAAGGGGAGGGGCATGTTAAGCCCTAAATGTTGGGCACATTTCCCCATATAGTGTGGCACATTATATTGGTCTTGATGTCGGATTTGGTTCATTGGTTGTAATTTTCATTAGTTTGGTTATATTACTTACGTTGGCTTGATTCAATTTATTGGAAGTGTACCTCTTAGTCTCCTATATATAGGAAGGAGACCTTTCATTTGGAGCATCGTATCTTCTCTTGTCATATGTACTTATTACATTGTGTAAGGAGGTTTCCCCCCTCGAAGAGGATTTCTATTCATCTCTTTTATTCATTATTAAGACATGTATTACTCTTTCTAGTCTCTTTATGCTCTTTTCATATTCTAATGGGGAATTTATTGTTTAACAGTCAGAAGTAATTTTAAGTCTCTACAGGATATAACGAGGTAATTTTTAAGTTCATTCATTTTTTCTTCCCAATAAGACTTGTGCTTTTCACATAAAATAGCTCCAAAGGCTTTTAGTGATAAAGGAAATCCATCATAGCCCTTTGCAAACCTAAATATAAGGTTTTCAAACCCTGAAAAAGGCTTACACTTTTATGGATTTTATCCTTCTGGATGCCTAATATATCTCAAGTTAAAATGGATATAGGTTGGTTTTTATTTATTTTTAGTATTGACCAATAGTTAGGTGGTGTCATTGTTACACATCTCTTTCATCTAGGTTGTAGAATGTGCTTCATGTTGCAAAGTCTTCTAAGGATTTGTACCTAGTATTTTATGTTAAGGTATGTTTCTATCGAATTTGTCCATGGTTTTCATTTTTTCAAATTTATTAAGCATTTGCATCTATTCTTGTTTGTTAATATATGTGCTAAATTCAGGGGCAACAACAACGGGAGGGATTCTCTTTAACCTTGAAAGATAGAAGATAATTAAATACACATGGGGACTGGGTAGGGTTCATAGTAACAAAGGTGAAGCTCTGTCTCTTCTCCAAGGATTGATGATTGTGAAACAAGAAGGGATTTCAGAAGTATGGGTGTTTGGTGATTTTTCGAATATTATTGGCTTGCTTCACTCTCATTTGATGCCCAAGGATCTCCATCTCAGAAGGCTCATTAGTAAAATTATTTCTCTTCTCTCTTCGCTCTAAGGTTCCAAATTGTTTCATGTTTTAATAAATATGAACAAACAATATGATGCCCAAGCCAACAAGGTAGTGAACTCAATGTAAGGAGAACTAGTGATTAATGATGAAACCCTTGTTTATTCTACTATCCCCCAAGGTTCGACATGTATTTCCTAAGTGTCATGTTGGCTAGTTCTTATGCCTTCATGTGGCATGGCAGAATTGAACACATGCCTAATTCCAAGAATAAGGTAAAAACGTAGTGTACTTACGACCTCTGAAATCAATATGTGTCAGAATCAAGGGCATATTGGTTAGTTCGATAGGAACCATGGATTTTAGGATCTTCTACATAGATGGCCATAAATGCTTTCGTACTAGTGTGTGTGGTGAGATCCCTTGCAAGCGGGGCAATCTTAATTCAATGCGATGGGTGAATGATGAGAATGAGTAGGATGAGGAAATGTAATCACATTGAGGGAATTCACTACGACTCCAAAAGATAAAGCAAGAAGAAGGTTGGAGGTGCCCTACTAAGGAATTGACAATGACAGATAGCGAGAGAAACACAGATTGTTGTCCAAGTCATAGTGTGAAGCGCATTTCATTGGAAATGAAGGTTTTGCGTCATAAGATAATCACTATGAAACATCGTTTGAAATCTAGCGAGCAAGCTTATGAGGAGCATTTATATTAGCTTGAGAGTGAAGTGATGTAGAAGAGGAGGGAACGTCAAGCATATGATAAAGAGTGTATTAGACAAATTGAGGTCTAGGGAAGGGAAATTCAAGATTTGGAAAGGCATTTGGGACTCCTAGAGCTTCATATAAGTAAAGCTTCAAGCAATTCTCTAATGATCAAACGCTACCTAGAAATCCCAGGCATGCTCTTGGCATAAGGCTCCTTCTCCAACTTTCCATAGTTCACCTCATGTTTTGAAAATGTCTTATGTTTTTAAGATTTTTTTTCAAGATTTATAGTAGTTGGTTATGTATCAAAACTGATAAATCTCCCGAGATAGGAGTATATTTTGTCATAGGCGGTAGTAGGCTCTTAGTATTTGTTGAAGTTTTTTTTTTCTATGTTATAAGCTACTGCATTCTCAGATGTAATTTTTTTGGGTGGTTGAGCCACATTTTTAATAAAAAAATCTACTTGTTATGGTTTATGTGTGTGTGTGTGTGTGTATTATTACAATTCTTGTAGTTGCTTCTTAAGGTGATCCTATCCACGATGGTAGATGGGAATCAACTAAAGTTGTGACCTACAATACCCATACCTTTGAATGATTTTAGTTGTAACACCAGTATTGGATATTGACACTTTAGACCTAATGGAGAACTAAGTCTAGGGGGCGTCCTTATAGTCAAGATAACCCTAAAAATGATGAATTAAGGTAGATAATCAAAGGTATCTTGATTGGATCTCCTAGTCTAATTGTTAATTAGAGACTTGAATAGTCTCTAAGAGAAAATAGGTGCGTATGTGAAAAGCCCAATTTACCCTAGGGTTTTAAGTATGAAAATTAGATATAGAGACAAAGAGGTGAAATCGAATGAAAATAGGTACTAAGATGAATTGCTAGACAATATATACGACGATTATAAGTGGTTTTAGCAATATCTAGATCATGGTTTTAGCTAAAAGAGAGTCTTCCCCAAGGAGGGTGATTTTCCCTAAGAGAGGTCAGTGCTTTAGGTGGGCAAATGGAGTCTGATTAATTTGAAATTTGGTCTCTAGGGGCTTTAGGTGATTTTCAACTTGGCTTATTAATTGTAAATTTAGTCTCAATCTAGGACTAGGTGAACCTAAAAACTAGGGTTTTTAATGTTCTTATTATTCCTGGGAAAGGAAATACCGAAAAGTAAAAGATGGAAGAGATTTAACTTACCACTAAATGAGAGTTGCCATGATATGTTTCCCTTTGTCCAACATTGTCGACTTGGAAGATTATTTTTATTCTCGGTCGAAGATCTGGTTTTCCAAGTGCGTCCCTCATACCAAAGACAAATAAAGACAATAAATAAAAAGTAAAATCGTGCTTGATTTGAATAGAACAAGAGAGAAATGCCTGCAAAAGAAATCAAAAGGAAACACAAATNAGAGAGAGAGAGAGAGAGAGAGAGAGAGAGAGAGAGAGAGACCCTCTGAGTCGCCCTGCAAGGTTAGATCACACCAAAGATATGCTAATAAAATAAAATATAGGAACACAAGAGTCACGAAATTCTCTGAGATTTCACAAGTAAGCCAAAATATATTCTATTATTATTTATAGTAAAGAGCAGAATTCCCGATGGGATGCAATGAGGGGGGGTCTCTTCTTTATATAGCTTTTGAGAGCCCATAACCCTAACTCACTTTATCATCCAATGGTTGAGATTAAAACATCATTAACGGTGGAGATTATACTTTTATCTTTTACATGGATTGAGTACATGGATCAACATAAAGGGGAGCACACTTTTGCTGAAGGACACCTTAGCAAGGTGAAATACATCAAGTGCTATGATATAACAATGCAATACACCAACATAGATTCATCTAAAAGGGGATCTACCAAGCGTCGAGAGGGATCAAATCTTTAGAGGTGCAAATCCCCTTTTTTAGAGTGGACATGTCAAGGAAGTGTGTAATGCAATGTTTATGGTTTTAATTTATTTAATTTGTGTAGTTATATATATATGCATTTCTAAATAATTTAAATTTAATTTGAGCATACATGTTATTTTTAATAATAATATTTTTTTATAAAGGACATGTGTCAACTCTAGGATGGGCACGAAAGGAGTTACACATCTCTCCCCTATTGGGTTGTAGAATGTGTCTCTTCGACGCAATAAAAGGAGGTCGCCTTAGGGACATAAATCACCCTAGGCGCCCCAATATAATGATATAAGACATAACATGTAAATACATCATGTGCCTAGGTGAGGGGGCTTCCCATGGGGGACGTCCTCCTTTGTGAAATCAATAAAATGATGTGGACCCCCATGCTGAGTGAAACTGGTGCAAAATGACCCGAAGAGACATCATATATCATCATATATCCATCCCATGTCATTTCCTTGACCATCCTAGCCAAATCGATTTCTGTAAGCAAGTTCATAGTCCATTTTCTATGTATTTTATGCCGGTACATCATCCTAAAACTAATAAAATGCTAATAACTCTTTGTCGACTACATCATGTGACAAAATGACTGCAAAAATGGATTCAAAGACATAATAGAATGGTAATGGTGACTACTCAAACCCTCTTGTCCACCACAACACCCTAGGAGCACCATCCTCATCAGAATCTCATCAATACAAATGTGACAAGAATAATAAAAAGTGATAATAATAATTGAAACTCAAAACTATGGCCATAACCTGAAAACTGAGGTTGCAGTATGTTTATTGGGCATGCCTGGAACAAATATAACCAATCATGGATTTTGTAGTCACTGCTGTGGGAACCGTGTTTGACTTGGTCAAGTGGGTTGACCTGGTCAAAATACTCAAAACAAAGGTTGAGGAATAACATGGATGATTCCGAATGCATCATGAATGAATGAAGCTCACATGATTATCTTAGTAGCCAAACTTAAAACATTAATAGCACAATAGTGGTACATTTACATAAATAAACATAAGACTTAGATAAGAGTAACCATAAAATCCTTTGTAAAGCCCCCTAAGTATGCTCACTTACAGACTTAGACTATTAGCTAATGATGTGTGAGTTGATGAAATAAAGGATCAAGATAAAGGGAGAGTTTTGTTGACTTTAACACAGTGATATTACAGACAAGGTAAAAGGGAATCCACTTGTATTCATGATAAACAAAAAACATTAGGGAATGGAAGTGTCTCACAAATGGAATGAGTTGATTTGAGGAGTGTCCATTCAACTTTAACAAATGTCTACAACTCACATCCAAGCTTGACTCAAGCTCCATGAGGATAATTTCTAGGACCCTTGCGTTGAGTACACAAGAAACTATAGTGAAGAGATCCTAGGGGACACTTATAATTAGTTGTCCCTTACTCTATCTCACATCCCAACACATAGGCTTCGTGAGGGTATAATCATTACATTTCAAATAATATGGCCAACCATCTTTAGATTTAGCATTTAGTTAAACACTGCTTTTTAGACCTTTCACATTTCATTTCATGGCCTTTTTCAGATGTGTTTAAAAACACAATTTGTAAATTTGTTCACGGGCTTGCATTTCATAATATAGATCATATGACATATAATGCATGCAATGATGGTAGAACATATTGCTTCAAGTTTTTGCTGACAAACCTTGGGAAAGTAGGGGGAATATCCACAATCAAGACCAAACATTGAGGGCAATCGACTAGAAAGGTCAAGGCTTCAAAACCCAACTCACGTATGCTCAAGAACAAACACCAACGGGTTCTCATAGCCCAGAAGGATCAAGACTTTAGCAAGTTTTGTAGCACAACTCAGAGTCGAGACACAAAACAACATGGTGTTTGTCATCATAAATCAAAGTGGGGGAAATAAATGTCTTCAATCTCATAGGTCAAAGTTAAAGTTTGGGGTAAATGTCATGATGGAAGATACAGATGGGTGGAGGAAGTGAAACATGGTGCCAACATAGCAAGATAGAATAAGTTTGTTCAAGGTAGGCAAATACAAGTGAGCATACATAATGGCCTTACATAAAAGATCGTATAATGACTCATAACACAAGTCACTCAAAACAAATAGTACCACAATCAACTAATCAAAGTCAAGTTGTAGCTACTAAAATAAGCAATAGAGACACCATAAAACCAAATACCACCTATATACCTGCTCAACCATGTACATACCTCTATCTGAAGTGCCACTCTGCCACATATGTACCATCACCGTTGCTCTACTCAAATGGACTATGTCACTGCTAAGGTCATCTCAATGGACTAGGAGATCTCAGTCATGGCAAAGGAGTGCTTTGCATCTATTACTAAACAAGGCCCTGCATATAGCTCATGCTGATAATCAATCCATGTTGTATTCCAATATGTAAAACTAGCTCAGAAAAAAGAGAAAATATCCATCTCCTGCACCATGGTAGTCCAATTATAATGTATGTGATAACAATATGTACATAAAAACTCTACTTGCTATATATGTATGTGCTAAATTCATCTATAATTTATATGTTGTTTTATCAATTAAGATGTGTCAAATTTGAGTAAATTTACACCTAATCTTGTTTGTTAAAGTATATGTAAAAAATGTTTCAAGTTTGTCAATAACTTACACCCAAATTTATCAATTAAGTTATGTGTGCCCAATTTGGAATTTTGCCTATAATTTATACAGTCTTATTAGTGAAATAAACCAAATTCACGTTGCATCCAATCTTTTTTTAACAGAAACATGTAGAAATTTATATTAAAAAAGGGGTGATAAACATCCAAAATTACAAACCATTTACCCAACGTTGAAAGATGGGCAAAATATCCATGCTTACAATCAAAATTCCCAATCTCCAAATATTACAGTCAAAATTTTTCTTGCTGCTACATAGCTTCTAATACTATAAATGCAAATAAACCGTCCTACCAATACATCACAACTGAAATACACATTGAAACAAAAAAAGGACCAACTAAAAAACTTCATGAACCATATCCTCCACTAGCTTCCTTAAAAGAGTCTAGGTTGATGAATTCTTTGGAAGGCTAGCGGACAAAACCTTCTTCCTGAGCTCAAAGAGCTATGAGATTATAGTCCCGTAGTGGCTTTCGTAAGCCTCATTCAACATTTTGTCCATATGTTCCAACAATTTCTCAACTTAACCACCTTTCACTCTAACATGGTCCTCAACCTCATCCATCATAGTACCATAAGGGAATGTAAACTAAGTAGAAATTTACATTTCATCATTCAAATAAAATAATGAAATCAAAATTAAATATTATCTCTCATCATTCCAATATAATAATGAAATTAAATTTAAATATCATACAAAATAATGTTTAGTGAGTTAGAAGAATATTATCCATTTAACTTTGAATTGTGCACCTCGAAACCAATGTCACATTAATATGAAATTCATATGGAAAAGCAATGTACACTTGAAAACCAATGTAACATCAATCTGAAATTTATAGTGGAAAAGCTTTTGATACGGTGAACCGAGTTTACACTAGTTCAATCTCATAACTATTAAGATAATAATTAGCCATTGTACAGATTTTTGTGTTTAAAAGATGAGTTGGAGTGGCAAATATTTGTGAATTACACTTGAATGTGTTTGCCATGTCATGCTCTAAAGAGGAGTCTGATAAGGGGAGGATTTGAGTTTTGCAAGGATGAGACCCGGATGTTCAGCGCTGATTTCTTCCTCTTCTTTAACAGTAATAAGTTATGCTGCAGGTGCTGGTAAAGTAGGAGATAGGGGGACGATGGTAACGGCATCTCCAGCAGCTGCTGCTTTAAGGTGGAGGTGGGGCAGAACGATTTTCCCAGCAACAGGAGGGGGAGGTTTAGCTTTAAGTTGGAAGAAGAGCAGCAATCTCAGGATAACCAGAAAGCTGTGCTCTCTTACCAGAGCCTTCAATGGTAATATCTCTCTCATTCAAAAATGCTTATTTGTTGTGAATGGCTTCTCCAGATTCATTTAATGCCCTCAATAGCCCGAGCACCATTTTGTAATTTGCTTCGTATAAAACGAAGCCAAAAAAAAATGCCGAATAATTTGAAATAAGTTGAATTAGTGTTTCTTCCCAGTATTTCTGACTTGGAAATTGCACTGCATTCTGCTAATGGCCTTTTCCCAATGCCATTTTGATTGTAAATTTTATTTTAGCCAATATTTTCATTTCAAGTGATCAATTTATCGTTTTTGTTATCCGAATTCATTAAGTGCAAGCAAAACCATTATCCAGTGCTTAAATATATTTTCATTGAACTTGCAAATGGATATAGGTAACTTTACTACTTTACTTTAGCTTTAAGTTGAGCACATTTACATTGTAAATAAATCTGAACTAAGCCAGACCGAATTCCGGATTCCTGCAGAAAATCTGCCTGAAAGTTAAAATCGTTCCGTGTTTAGACGGCTCCATTGGCCATGTGAAGCTGGGTGAATTTAATAGGTTTTCCAGTAGGCCACTACTATGAATGTCTCTGGTTGTCTTTGGAAAATGATTTACCATACTCTGAATAGCATTTTGGTTTCCATTATGCTAGAAATACTGAGTTTGATAGCCAGGTAGCCTGCACAATTTGTGTCAACCGCTGAGTTATGCTTTGTACAGATGCAATCTTCTTGTTAATTGATTCTCGTGCAATATGATAACTGGGAGTATTGAAGATGCTTCCATATTGCACTTAAGTGTCGAATATTCACCACCTATCAGGATGTGAGACACTGTTTTACACTGTGATGTATGTGATTACCTGGCACGATGTACAAATTGTTAACTAGAAGTATTGAAGATGTTTCCTTATTATACTTACATGTTGAGGATCCATCACCTATCAAGAGGCAGGACACCATTTCACGCTATGAAGCGTCGAACCAACCAGCCCAACTTAATGGCCATGACGACGACTCTACTGCTTACAACAGGCCCCTTGCAGGAGTTGGCTGGCCATTTATTTGAGAAATTGAATCCCTGGCAGGGGCTATAACAGCGCCCTGCTTTCACTGACCTGGTTGACCTCTCATGGCTACAAAATGATAACTGTAAGTTGGTTTAGGCTTCATTCATAAATCGGGAGTAATTCATAGGTTGTAAGCAGCAACCAACCATGGCATTATAAAAGAGCATTGGCCAATGTAACTTATTAAGCAATATGGCTCATGAAGATTCTCGTTTAGTTGAACCTTCATCATACTCAAGCCACAACTTTCTTTTGTGATAATCACGTTACTAGTCCACTGAGAAAATATTTCAGTGTTTTACACCAGAACCAAACATATTTAGATTCATTACCACTACATTAGAGAGCGAGAGTAGAACAAGGAGATTAAAGTGTTATATTGTAGGAGTGAAGATCAGCCAGCAGACATCTTCTTAAAGGCATTAAGCAAAGATAAGTCAAGCTTGAAAGCTTCAAGTAGATCGTTGGTGTAAAAGAGGACAAAATGGTCATTTTGGGGGAGGGTGTTAGACTATGTAATGTCGAGTCCTATGGGTATAGGCTTTAAAAATAGAGTCTGTGCGTAGTAGAAAAAAGCTAGAAAAGTATGCACATACGAGAAAAACTAAAACACTATAAAATCTTTCTTACTAGGTAAGATAAGATAAGATAATTTTATTAATGTCCAATGAATGACCACAAAAGTAAGTCAATGGGACTAAAAGGATACAAGAAGTATAAGTACAATGTTGGAGTGCAAGCGTAACTCCTAGAAAGTGCCGGAACTAAATCTACGATAAAGTCAAATAAAATAAATAAAGAAAGATACAAGCAGTAAGACAGCCTCCAAAACATGTATATAACTGTATTCAAGACATGGTGATGTAGACAGCCTCCAAAACATGTATATAACTGTATTCAAGACATGGTGATGTAGATGACTAAGCGAGTATGTCCAAGGCTAGAGTGGAAAGCTCAAAAATCCTCAAAAGCCCGTCAACAGAGAGCTGAACATGAGGCTGATGCTGTCAAGAATGCCTGATTCTGATTGTCGATGACGATTGGGGCAAACTAGGCATTGGATTGCTATCGGAGTCCTCTGAAACCACCAAGGTGTCTAGCTGTATGATCCTACGGGGGATGTAGGAGCGAGGGATACTCCTAGCATCTGAGGTTGAAAGAAAGAAACTCCTGATAGAGCTCTGATTGCTCCGCTGGGGCTGAGAAGGGATCCTGTGGGCAGGGGGTGATTTACTATGGGTTTGTTGGGAACTGCTCCTCCTGATGCTTTGGGTGTGTATGGATTGATGTGATGTTCGTCCCCTCCAAGTTGGTCTCAAAGAAGTCTGTCTGTCTCCCAGAGAGGAAGGTTGAGAGGAAACCTGAGGCCTCACCATTCTGCTATTTGAAGTACTATGAAACTCAGCTCACCGCTTGTTGCTCTAATCAGACAGATCAACACGAAAATATGAGGTGATCTTCCTGGTCGTCCCAAGGCAAGGCGAGGTATGTAAGAATTGAGACCTGTGGCTAAATATCTCCTTAATGAAGGGGGCCAGGCATCTTTGGTCTTGATATCTGAAGAAAGTAGAAAGGGAATCCCCTGAGTCTGTAATATCCCAAATACTGATATTCTCTAATGTTTTATTGTAGTGCTGACTCACACTCAATCTTATACAAAAATACGAAATAACTGTGCATGCAAACTTGCCATGCAAAAATGCCCTAAAATGTAGCTGAATTAGGGCTAGGGTTTGCAGAGAGAAATGAACACTTACCACTGATATCCCAGCTAATAATGACTCCAGAGATAGTTGCATGCATAAAGATCTGGATAGGTGGGCTAGTAGTGCTCATTTCCTCCGGTGTTACCACCCCGCTGTACCGTAAGCACCCTCCAGACTGAAGGTGACGTTTTTGTAGGAGGAGAGGTCAGATCAGGCTGAAACTTTGTGGGATTGTCTGTCTACTGATGTCGGAGAGATGGATTGTCACATGCGGAGGTTTGGCTGCCTCTAAGAGCCCTAGCGAATTTATCTGTGGTTCTGCTACTCATGCCCCCCAAGCTCTCTGTTTGTTGATAACTGCTCCAGATGAGCAAGCTGATGGTTGATAATTTCGGGATGCCGTAGGATGGGCCTGCTGAGAAAGAGGAAGCTAACATGCAGAGGAAAGACTGGGTTTTGTGGTCCCAATGAATCCTTTTGTGGTTTCCCTGCTACTTCCAGCTGCAAAACGTGGGTATGTCAATAATCCTTTGGAGTGTGCTGGATCTCCAAATACTGAAGTATACGATGAATGTTGTGGATAAACCTGGATGGTCTATCCCGAAGAGACTAGGGTAGATATCTCATCGGCAAACCCTCGCTAGCTGAAGACACCGTCTTCAGCCCCAACTATCGCGGCCGCACGCTGTGCCACTGCTCGAAACTCCAAAATCAATCAACAATAATAACATATATCCTCTTTAGTGTAATCACCCTCTTAAATAAAACTTCATGCGCTTTTAGGGTTCGCATGTCACTTTTAGGTTTAATGCTTCGCATTTGCTTGCATGCAATTCTAATTTGCTATTGACTTTTAAGTCTAAAGAAATAAGGCTTCTTTAATCCGACTGATGACTTGACATTGAATGAATGTCCTGTTCTGCTCTAAGTATCAAATGCCCTCAATCAATTCCCTCTCATGCAGTACCTGCTTGAACCTATGTGAATTAAGTAGGTTAGTGGGTGTTTTGGATGTTTCAAGCGGGGAGGACTGTAATGTCCCCCTCTAATTAAGCATCCAAAACACCCGCTAACCTACTTAATTCCCATAGGTTCGAGCGGGTACTGCATGAGAGGGAATTGACTGAGGGCATTTGATACTTAGAGCAGAACAAGACATTCATTTAGTGTTAAGTCATCAGTCAGATAAAAGAAGCCTTATTTCTTTAGGCTTAAAAGTCAACAACAAATTAGAATTGCTTGCATGCAAATGCGAAGCATAAAACCTAAAAGTGACATGCGAACCCTAAAAGTGGATGAAGTTCTATTTAAGAGGGTGATTACACTAAAGAGGATATCTATTATTATTGTTGATTGATTTTGAAGTTTCGAGCAGTAGCACAGTGTGCGGCCGCAGCAGTTGGGATTGGAGATGGTGTCTTCAGCTAGAGAGGGTTTGGCAGTGAGATATCTGCCCTAGTCTCTCATTGGGATAGATCATCTAGGTTTATCCACAACATTCATCATATACTTTAGTATTCGGAGATCCAACACATTCTGATTGGTAGATCCACGTTTTGCAGCCGGAAGTAGCGGGGAAACCACAGAAGGATTCGCTAGGACCACAAAACCCAGTCTTTCCTCTGCATGTCAGCTTCCTCTTTCTCAGCAGGCCTATCCTATGTCATACAGTGATTATTAGCCATCAGTTTGCTCATCTGGAGCAGCTATCAGCAAACAGAGAGCTAGGGGGACATGAGCAGCAGAACCACAAATCAATTGGCTAGGGCACTTAGAGGCTGCCAAACCTCTGCATGTGACAGTCTGTCTCTCCGGCATCAACAGACGGACAAGCCCACGAAGTTTCAGCCTGATCTGACCTCTCCTCCTACAAAAACGTCACCTTCAGTCTGGAGGGTGCTTATGGGTACTATGGGGCTGATAACACCGGAGAAAAGGAGCACTACTAGCCCACCTATCCGGATCTCTATGCATGCAGCTATCTATGGAATCATTATCAACCTGAATATCAGTGGTAAGTGTTAATTTCTCTCTGCAAACCCTAACCCTAATTCAACTACATTTTAGGGCATTTTTGCATGCCCAGTTATTTCGTATTTTTGTATGAGACTGAGTGTGCGAGTCAGCACTACAATAGAACATTAGAGAATATCAGTATTTGGGATATTACAGAGTCTCTGTAGAGGCAGTGGTGACATCCTCTGAACTCATAATATAGGGGGCATCTAAAAATAAGGTGTCCTTCTGTCTCATGCTCTTGCAGATGACACACATGGCAGATCCTATTAGATTGTGGTATATGATGGTCGGTCTCCACTTGGAGTCGATGAGGTCCAACCTGAAGCTACCCCAAAGGAATCCTGAGTGAGTGCATCCAATGTCTGCGCGTATATGTGGGGC
>LPNX010914897.1:54210-173421 GCA_001517045.1 Pseudotsuga menziesii | reverse complement strand
CATGCCTTGAATATGTTGGAGAGAATGAGGAAGCAAACTAGACCAACGCTTTCTCCAAACTAGGATTCCTGCAACTAATTAGAAGCTTGCCAAGATACTTGTGAGATCCGGTTAATACACATATGGAGAGACTAAAACAACATGCCAATAAACTTATTACACATGTAAGATCTATGTCTCTAAACATACATATAAAAAAGAATTAGCCAATAAACTTATTAACTAAACTCCTTTCCTACCAATTGATACCAATCCTTTGAGGCCAAATCCACAAGATCATAATAAGCAAAACTATGGAAAAATTACAAGTTACCTCAATGAGACATGGAAATGCTCATCCACACAATAGAACACGACACCATCTAGCCTCCAAAGCCTTCTTTATTTCAAGCAAAACAACTATAACTATTACAGTCAACAAGCCTACTCTTTGTCCAAATCGAACTAGTTTGAATGAGAGCCAAGGCATTGCTTATATAGGAAAAATGAGAGCAAACTCCAAGGGGGGCGAATTTGCCAAGTGTTGGAGTTTTTTGAGATGATTGGGGGCGAACTAGAGTGAACTAGAGGTGGTAGGCAACACCTCTCATAAGGTAGGTCACCCTCGCCTCTTTCGGTGACACATATAAAACAAGAGGTGAGCTCCGTCATGGATAAATGTGCCCCTCTAAGGAGAAATTCGCCCCCCATGGATTTGATTGGAATCGGCTTGATTTGATCTTGATTTGGTCTCCAACTAGCCCCAACATCATCCTTAGTTGAACTAAAACATGTCTGGGACAAGTTCCCACTGATTTAGGGATGTGTTTTTTCTCCATATTTTCCCTTTTTCTAATTTTTTCTTCACCTTTTTTCTTGTTTGGAGATTTTTTCACTTAAGTGATAATTAATCACTTAAAACTTAGGAAAAGTGGGTTTTGGGGTAAAGTGGGTGCTCTAAATTTGTAAACAAGCACCCCCATGACAAATTTGACCCCCTAGCCACACTTTTATGACACTTTGAATTTTCCCAATTAAACTATTAAAAAATAGCCTACGTTTACGAGAAAAATATTTTTTCTCAGAAATTAAAAAAAACCTATGGGGGACCTAGTGCAATGTTCATATGACTAAGAAAAGTGATTAGCATGGTAATATGCAAAGGCACCTAGACTTTAATAACCTCCTAAGGCCTAACCACCAAGGCGAATACTCCAGCTTTGAAGGTTGAGTGAAAAACTCAAAAATTATAAGTTGTTTGTGCAACAACTGATAATTAACAAGGAAAAAACACTCTAAAGTACCGCATGGATAGCTAAGTCTAGGTAGGCCAAGCCTTTTACAAAAACTTAAAAGTCATCATGCTACGTCAACTTATTACAAATTCCCCACAAGGTATGAACATGCAAAAAATTTAAAAAGGGACCAAAATTTGGCCCTGAAAGGTCTTCTGAACTTTTGAGCACTGATAATGAACAAGGGACTCATTCACAACTTCGGAGGCTCACTGGAAATCCACCTAAGTGCAACTTAGTGGATAACACTTTCATTGAGTAATAATATCATCAATAAACACCTTAAATTAAAGTGTGTCTAGCTATCATACTTTCCAATCCTTTATACACCTTCATTAAAAGCTAGTGCTAGGTGTATACTTGGGGTTGTTCTCAAATAACCCTAAGCAAAAGCTTGGTTAGGCACTGTTGAAAAAATTAACAAGGACAAGTGTCCAGACCTTACTCTTGCTCCATGCGGAAGTAAAACTCCTTTTTTAAGTTTGCATGCATGTATTTTTTAAAGTAAAATTCTGCATGCAGGATTTTGCGTGAGAATTATAAAAAGGCACTAAAGCTTATAAAACTGAGTTCAAGGGAAAAGGGGGGCGCATAAGGTTATCGTGAGAAGCAAAAGCAGTCGAGAAGACAAGAGAGACTCAGTGCATGAGTAGGGGCGTGCTTCTGAAATAGAGAGGGCGCATTCCAGGAAGAGAGAGGGTGCCAATCTAAGACAGAGAGGGCGCACTTCATCTAGAGAACAAAGAGGGTGAATTTATTAGTTGCAGAGATTGTTTTTGAGAGGGAAAATTCATTAGTAGAGATAGAGAGGGCGAATTGTAGAGAGGGCCATTTGCAGCAGTAGAAGAGGGAGTGAATCCCAAGGCAGTCGAAAGGAAGAGGGGGGCTGCAAATCCCTAGAGATCTTCAACGGTGATCAGGCTTGAAATCTAAGGCTTGGATTTCTAAGATAAGTTTGTGTGAAATTGAATACTGTGTAAAAGATCTGTGCATTTATTTTGAAAGATAATAAAGAACTTCTACTTTCTCTCACTGGTTTTCCTGCGAGGGTTTTTCCAGGGTCACATTGACCAAAAATCTTTGTATTGATTTATGTGTGTGTGTATTGCTGATTTAAAAGAGTACAAGACTTCATGTGTTTCGTGTTATAACTATCAGTTTGTGCTAATCTATGTTATACGGGCAACAAAATTGGGTTGGGCATTTAACAATGATTTATTGAGACTTGAAACCAGGTTGGGGCCAAAGTATTTTTGAGTAATAAGAAAAATTTACAGGCAATCTCCCTTGAATAGTCTAGGTTTGTTTACTGTAGGACCTAGGAAGCCAAAAATGATGAATCCCCTTCTGTTAGTGACATGTTGGGTTGGGGGTTCATAGTTGTGTTGGATTAGCAGCTGGTCAGCTTGTCCATCATCTTGGGCTGCCACTTTGTGCATCAACAGTGCACATGAAAGAAAATGTTCTCCAGTCTCTAGTATGGCAACAATTATCTAGATACATAATATATCTGATATCTCTGTTTTTGCATACTTTCTTTTCTCTTTTACACTATTTCCTCATATTATTTTGCTTCTCTTTTCATCCACTCGTATTGTTTTTCTGTCCTAAACTCCAAAATTATATATATCTAGATAATGGGACATACTATCTAATGGTCTTCAAATCATTTATCTATCTCCAGAATTCCAGATGCCATCTCTTCAGATTAATATTTAGAAGGTTGACCACAGCATTATCCATTGACCACAAGGAGGCTTTTAATGAAATCCTGCTTTTGCCTATCCTACACTTATCAGTGATAACAGCAGTTATAAACATATTTGCTAGAAATGACTTAAATGGTGGGTTTTTGATGTGCTTCCTATTTGTGATAAAATGGTTACCTGTTACACCATGTTACCATGTTAAAATATGCTTTTTGCTGTATTGGTGTAGTAACTGTAGTTTAGTGAGGAACCATAAGTATAACGGATCTTCAAAAGAAACTAAATCAGTATGAAAATGAATGTACTTTTCTTTTCATCAGTTTTCAAGTTTGACAGTTGAAAATTTCAATGTGTCCTGTGTGGCTATAGCATTGTGTTCATTGTCTTTTGCTGCATGTAGTAGTCATAGTTCTGAGAGCTGTTTCAACTTTCTGAGAGGAGGCAGCACATGTGATCATGATAGAATACACTACTTGTGGCTCAGAAGGAGGAAACGTTTTATATAAGCAATTATTAAGATATGCTAATTGTGCCTTGAAGAGAAAAAGGCCTTTATAACTCTTCCTTAAAATAATTCCAAATTTTACCGCTGAACTTTTGGTACTCCTGCTTTATAACGACATCATTGTACTAGGCAGTCCCATTGACCTACTTTTGTGGTCTTTAGTCGGACATTAATAAATTTTCTTATCTTATCTACACTTTTTTCTTACTGCTTGAGATGACAGTAGGCACATGGTACTTCACATCCATTTAATTATACTGCTAGTAGTATATGCTTTTTAAGTGATGACCAGTTGAGCTAATGATTATCTAATGTAGTTTCCTTTTGAACTGTGAAATTGAATGATTTACATTTCATCCAACTACATTATGTTGAGAATTATTTTTCTAGATTATGTTGTGACTCTATAAGCGCCGCTTGATGTGAAGGGAAGTTTTCTTGTTTATTTGAAACAGTATTTTCCGATCACTAATCAATGGATTGCGTGCATCAGCTGATTTAAAAACAACGGTCTTCTGAGATGATTAGTGAACTATATGGTATATGGTCCTTTAAATACTACAGTTATCTGTGGTTATGCTGGACTAAATTTCAACAGGACAGTAATTATGCTAACGTGTTCATTATTAAATAGTAGTCAATTCCTTGAGTTACAGACTATGCAGTGAACTAATCAAAGTACAACATCAACCTTTTTGCTAACAAGATGATCTAGACCTAAGTGAGGGGCAGTGCTATTCTGCCTTTTCATTTCATGATTATATTTTTCATGCCTTTGTTGTGTGTCTAGGTGGACCATTGGAAGAAAGATATGATGTTATTGTTGTTGGAGGGGGGCATGCAGGCTGTGAAGCGGCTCTTGCTTCTGCACGCATTGGGGCAAAGACACTTTTACTCACACTAAATCTGGATCGTATTGCATGGCAGGTCTAATTTTTGCTAACACACTAAAATTGGTTATTGATCATGAAGTATCCTCTTTCATGAAAAGAATTTAAGAAAATCAGAAGAACCTATCAAAGAAACAGAAGATGGTTTTACATCAATTGAGTTCTCTCTCTTATGTTTTTGCTTCAATATTTCTTCTATTCTCTGCTAATCTCTGTTGCAATTGTGAGGACTACATTACTTCTAGATCCATTGTGCAAAATCTAATAATGTGGTTTCTCTGCCAATCCAAACATGAAAAATGGATGAGGAAGAGGCTCTCTTATATAGGAGATGAACTCAACTTTCTTTACAATAAAATGATAATAGATCTACCAAAACCCTAGATCTATCCTATGGAGTAAACAAATCAATATACTCTAACAGACCCTAACAAACTCTAACAACATCCATGAAATATGGTGGTTAGAGGTACAAGTACAATATCCAAGAGAAGAAAGACCCAAGAAGGATATGAGGGTGAATGATGACAAGAAGTCAAACCTAGCCTTCAAAGGCTCTCCAAAGAGAGCGCACCAAGAGAAAGGTCTTAAAAGGTGGAATGCTCTCCATGAAAAGGCTCCAAAAGGCACGAGCAACAAAGATACGGTGCAACTCTTTAAACAACAGTTATGGAATTGTTAATTTCCTCATTTTTATCGGATTTCTATCATAACTACTTTTCGAAAATCCCGCAGCCACTTTGCATTCAATGGCGTCGAGATGGTAAAATTCTGGGCACAATTTCAAAATATAACTCCTTGCAAATCTAGGATGCCCCTCAAAAAATGACTCATAAAAAATGCGACTTAGATGAGTGTGTAAATGACCATCCAACAAGTGAGCACTCATAAAGGGAAAACCAATGAATGTAGAACAAGTCAATAAGTGCAAAATGTGATAAAAATCACATGTGGACACCCATGCAAAATGGGGGGTAACTTGCCAGAGAGGAGCCAAAGTTGGGAATTAGGCATAAAACAATAGGTAGGTCCATCTAGTCATACAGATTTTGTACCGACAAATCCATACAATGATACGGTACAATACATACAACAGGGAATACAATCAATACATACAATACAAACAATCATCCGTTTGGCTTTCACTTCTTGTTGTGAATTGCCAAAGCCTGCGGATCTGTCGACGGAGTCACTACATCCTTGACAATATTTGAGAGAATGTCATTTTCTTCTAATAGAAGAGCTACCCTAACTTTCCATGATAGGAAATCTAAGGCACCTCCCAATCTATGTTCGAACCTTAGGCTAGCTAATGCCATCTGTGATCTGCGCACAAACTGCTAAACATTATAAGCACTACATCTAAAAACCCTCTAATTGTTGATCCTAGTTCCCGCCAATTGGTTCTTGCAGTTGTTTTGAGCAGTTAATTGAATACCGTAAACTCTTCAAAAAGTTCAAATCCTCTCAACCAGAGAAGTTTCGACACCATGTTAATTTTCCAAATCCTAGGTGATTGTTGTTCTTATGTTCTCAACTAAACAAAACTGTTATTTAATTGCAGGGATTAAATTCTTAACATAACAATAATCACACATATAGCTGAAAAGTAAACAGCGGATGCATAAACACAATACATAGATAATTACTCCATCAAATCAGCTTCTCATTAACAATTCAAAGCTTCCAAGGAAGCCTTCACAAACTGTCAAAGTAAAAACTGTATGGTACACCCAAATGAAACAGATCTGCACACTTACTGAGTAAAAAACTGCCTACGATAAATGACATAACAGTCTACTGCAAACTGTATTTGAGAAGAAGATAGTAAAGGAGATGTTCAACGCCCTGGTTAAACTTTACCAAAGCAAGAACATAAATAGGAATATGCTATTGCATAACAGATGAAATCAATCTTGTTAGATTTGCTTTCGTACAAGGAACCCAAATATGTGCTTAGAAATGACATGCAAGCCTTGAAAAGGAAACCATTAAAGATAGCAAGTGTCTGGAAACTGCTTACATGTTGGCTGAAACTGGTTCATTGACATTGTGAGTTGTGAGGACTAAGAATATGTAGACACCTCTAACATGTGGGCTTCGGATCTCTACTTCATGGAAAAAATCAAACTGCTAAAAATAGTGCTTTTCCAGGAATTTGGTGAAACTGACTCTTTAATAAGCTTTGTTCAATGTCAATGTTTGGATTCACTATAATGGAACCAATTTGATGGAATCTTGCTGGATCTTAACCCTCCAGTTACGCAAGCAAATATGGGGGTTAACATCTTTTCCTCACAACCACTCAACCTACACCCATTTGACAGCACCTTTGAAAAAAAGTTAAGAACATTCCACAGGATCACAAAATGTGAAGCCAACTTTGATCTATTGAACACTCAATATGATAGAGGCACTTTTCTTTGTATTTCCACACTTCATCTACACTTTTAACTTCCTTCAAAAATGCTAGTGGGGTGCTCTTCAGTCCAACATACTCATGAGAAGATAAGTGCTTATGAAAGTTGTAAGTAGAATAAACCTGAGAAACATTATCCGATTTATGACCAAGAAATTTTGGGATAATACATGTTATTAAGATTTGTAAAAATTATCTCAAAATGAGGTAGTTAGAGATCAGAAAAAAATATCACCATTCCTGAAAAGGAATAAAGTTCCATACAATAAAAATAGATTATGTTATGTTAAGAATTTAGACCTAATCTAACTTGTAAACCTAGAAAGAAAAATATGGTTTTGCTGTATTACAGAGGATTCCATAACTGAATAACATCACAATGGTCCAAGGATTACTTGAGATGGGAGTGTCAGTTAAAAATAGCATTTCCTCTTGTCTTCCCTCTTTTACTTTTATTTGCTCCCCTGTTTTTCGTTTCCTGAGATGGACATATTCATTCATATAAATCACCAAACCCTTTAATATCTGTTGTTTGAAATCTCTCATTGATTTTTCTTATTTACTTTTCATAAGAACACTGTAGCTCTCTTTTTCATCCCCACTTCTCTTCCCTAGGCATTTTTTTCGATAGATCTGTCTAAACCAGTTTGTTATCTTTGTGCATAATTTTATTTCTTTCTTGGACATTAATAAAATTATCTTATATTATTTCTCCTTATTTCTAGATTCCCCTTGCTCCTGTTGCCTCACTGTCCAGAATTTCCATGAAAAAAGCTGAATTATGATACAATATTTTATCAATAATTAGTTTTTTGCTCACCGTGTCATCTTGCAATCCAGAGGATGATGCTATTTGCATTAATCTGTATAAAAAATAAGAAGGAAGTTTGTAAAATAGTAAATATTTTTTCTTGTGATGGCAGCCATGCAACCCAGCAGTTGGAGGCCCTGCAAAATCACAGCTGGTACATGAAGTGGATGCACTTGGTGGCGAGATTGGGAGAATGGCAGATAGGTACTAACCTTAAACCTTTCTAATGCCGATTCATTTATCTATGCTAGTGTTTGGAACATTGCTTGCAGTTGAAATGATTCTATACAAACAACTAGAGATACAAAATATTTGTTTGACAAACAAAATAAATTAACTCACTAAGTATTTACTAAATGTTGATTTTTCTGAGCAGCATCGAGAGCCATTCTCTTAGGAGAATGGGGCCACTTGGTCCGGGACCATGGTGAAGACTCAACCCAATGTTGAGTGACCATTATGTTGAATGTTAGATATCTGGTATGATATAGACCCAGCTCTGCCTTGGGTAGACTCAACCCAGTGTTGAGTGACCATTCTGTTGAATGGTAGACATCTGGTCCGGGACCACGATGTGGACGAGTCTAGTACTGGTAGACTCAGCTTAGTTCTGAGTAGCCATTTTCTGGGAGAATGGACGCGCTTGGTCTGTTACCAAGTATTTGACCTAGGGTCAAATTATGCAGCCCATGGTTGAGGCACCTGGTCTGTTACCAGGAAGGCACTGTAAGCCCTAGACTGGGTCTAGGGATGTGTGGCACTCTGACCTTTGATCTATGGGCTTTGTGTACTTCTCCAAGGATTAGTTACCCTTGGTTAAGTTACCCTAGTACCAGATCTAGGTGTCACACAGAGTGTGAGATAAAAGCATTAGTAACTCTCTTGGTTTATGATGATGTACTCTTGGAATAAAAAAGACCACAGGTGATGATCACAGGGGCACTTGGAAAAAGGCTAAAGATAAAAGTAAAAAATAAATAAGTACTTTTTGACCACAGGAAAAGGACCATAGGTAAAAGTTAAAAATACATAAGTATTTTTGGACCACAGGTGAAAGTCAAAGATAAATAGGGACTTTTGGTAAAAGTCAAAAATACATAAAAGGACCTTTTTGGTAAAAAGGTGAAAGAGAAATTAGGACAAGAATAAAATATTATTATTTTATCTTTCCTAATTTTGGCCCACTTACAGGTGAATGAAGATTATAAAAGAAGATCAAGTCTTCTCATTATTACACACACTTGCTCTCACAGGTACAACTGCTCCATGTGAAGATCTTACAGGTTTGAACAAGAAGCTAATGATTGTGCCCTAGCATGGATGAGTCTAGCTAGGGCATCATCATTCATGTGAAGCCAAACCCTCAGCTAGGGTTTCATTCTTTAGCTAGGGTTTTTGTCAAAACCCTCATCTTCAGCACTTCTCCAAATCTGGGCAGCCATTTTCAGACCGGGCAGCTACATTCATCCACGAGCATGCACATTTCTAGATCTGGGCAGCTGATATTTTTAGGTAGCCCTTGTTCTCTCCACGGGCTGCCCCTATTTTCATTTGGGCAGTTCCTCTCAGCCTTGGCCCTCTCTATTTTCTCCTCAGGCAGCCTTTAGCAGGCACCCATGAGGGGTTTGAGCCACTGCTCATTCCTCGAGCTGTTGCACAGACCCTTGGGCAGCCTGCTGGGCACAGCCGAGAGGGTTTTGTGGCTGCACAGACCCTTGGGCAGCCTGTTGGGCACACCCGGGAGGGTGCTGTAGCAGCACAGACCCTCGGGCAACCTGCTGGGCACATCCGGGAGAGTTTTGTGGCTGCATAGGCCCTCAGGCAGCCCTACGAGCAACCCTTTACACCCCCCAAGTAGGGAAAACCCATATGGGCAGAGCCCAGACAGAAGAAGAGACGAGCAACAAGGTGCCCGGGCAGATCCGGACTGTACGGACGGACAACTTGGCAGAAAAAGACAGGCAATAGATAGAGATCGGGCAGCCGTATGGTCAAGTACATACAGAACAGTACGGACGGGCAGTTTGACAGGAAAAATTCAGATCTGGGCAGCAGACAGAATTTTTGGGTAGCCTGTCAATTTTTGGGTAGGAGAGAGAAAAGTCTGTTTTTCTGATAAAGCCCTAAATTGGGCATTTTTGTAAATCTGGAAATTTGTGGATCTAGGGTTTGAAATTCTTAGTCTGATTTTTTTGCTGAGAAATCTTACTGTAATTGTGGTTAAAACCCAGATTTGTGTTTGAGGAACTTTTTGAAGAATTTTCCTAAGTCACTCATTTACGAGATGAGCTACTAATGCTTTTGGGGTTTTTGTCCTTTGAAGGTTTCCCCAGTGAAAAATCTTGTGTCCATTGTGCTGATGTGATGAATGTGTTTTTACTGCACTTGTAATTTGTTTAAGTTTATCTGCAAATTTTTAAGTTATATGCTAATGCTAAAATTTAACATGGTATCGGAGCTTCGCGTGTAAAAACATAGTAAAGGGACATTGCTGTTGTTTTTACTAGATCTTGGGATAAGATTTGCAGATCTAACATTTGACTAAGTGACAGAGATGGCCACCAATGGTTTTAAACTGGAAGAGAAGCTCTATGGTTCAGCCAACTTCAACTCCTGGAAAGCCAGGTTGACAACCATTCTAGATGAGAATGACTTGGATGACATTGTTCTTAATGTCACATAAGAGCCAACAACAAATGCTGGTAGGCTTGCTTACAAGAGGAAGCAAGGTAAGGCTAGAAGAATTATCTATGATTCTGTCAGAGAGTCATTGATGCCCAACATCACATCTTTAAAGTCTGCTAAAGAATGCTATGATACTTTGGTCAACCTCTATGAAAAGAAGGCTTCTAGTCAGAAGAGAGTCTTGAAGAAGAGGCTACGAACTTTGAAGCTGAACAAAGATGATAGCGTTGGTTCCTTCTTCACAAATATTGCATAGGTAAGAGATCAACTCATTGCTATTGGTATTACTGTTTATGATGATGACCTTGTGCATACAGTGGTTGATGGTCTCCCAAGCTCTTGGGAAACCTTCATGGCATCCGTTTGTGGACGAGAGAATCAACCAACCTTTGAAAGGCTTTGGCATGATTGCATAGAAGAAGAAGGAAGGAACTCTGGAAAGGTAATCAAGGAGGACAACCTTGCACTTGCAGCAAAGACAAAGAAATTTTAGAAGCCTTTCAGTCAACAAAAGAAGGGAAAGAAACCTCAGGGTAAGTTTTCTGACATGTCTAAAGTGGAATGTTATAGTTGTCACAAATTTGGACATTATGCTAGAGACTGCAGGCAGAACAAGAAGAAACCCAAGAGAAGATTTCAAGCATCTACTGCAGAAGAAGAAGAGGAAGAAGATGAAGAACCAAAGAAGAATAAGAAGAAAACCAAGGCTAACAAGGATGAAGAGCCTAGAAGAGAGTACTACTTGATTTCTGCTCTAATTGGTTCTTTCTCAGATTGGTCCACTTCTTGGTTGGTGGACAATGGTGCCTCTAGGCACATGATAGGTAACTGTGGAGCTCTCACTAGTTACAGAAAGAAGAAGTTATCCAGTTAGGGTTTGCATGGTTTTACTTTTGCATGCATGCAATCCTAATTGCTCATTAACGCATGTAAGATGAAACAAGGCCCGCATGCTCCACATGCTTTTTGATATTTGCTTTGATGGCCTTTTAATATACAGATGACCTAATAATACTGAAGAAATGTTCCTTTTTATTCCCTATATTAAATGTCCTCAGTTAATTCCCTTTTCCTTGATACCCGCTCAAACCTATGGGAATTAAGTAGGTTAACGGGTGTTTCAGATGCTTATTTAGAAGAGGACATTACACACTCTGGGAGAATGTCTGCAGAATGTCTGCCCGATGCTGCAACTTGGTGAAACATCAACAATATGCTCATACAATGTATGGCATAACAATTCCTACCTTATAGCCTATAGCAAAATAGTTGATTGTGATGCATTAGTCCCTTCATTTGATTAACATATAATGTCATTAGCCCATGATTAATACACTAGTTTTTCTATCTTTTCTCTCCTTGTTCTAGTCCTCTATTTCCTTATCTTGTCCTTGTCCCATTTCCCATTCCACTCCTTTCATATACTACAAGTAACCATCATTTTGTTAAAGCTTACTCTTCCTGTTTCACATAGAGCTTACACTCCGTAGCCTTAGCAATCTTAGGGATACCCCTCTTGAGTTGAAGGACAACCAACCTAACGAGAGAGGAAGAGCTACTGGGGTGATAGTGGCTAGCCTTCTTGAGTTGCACAAGACTAGCTCGTAGATGCTTGGGACTTTACATCATATAGGGGGTGCTAGATTTTGTTGTAACAATGCCAAATACAAGAGAGCACTAAAGATATAGGTGCCTTTAAAGTTTAGGAATTAAACACTTTATAATATAGATGAAGAATCTCACAAGATGGTTTTATACAAATGAGAGCTTGAATTGTGTCCTGAATGCATCAACATCAAAAGAAATCAACGAGGGTACCAAATACAACTTCTCCGCAACATCGGTGAAAAAATTGGGAAAAATTGACAAACCAGGACAAGCTTTAAAAAATACAAAATAAATTCATTTTTTTCATTTTTTTAAACATATAAGTCAACAACAACATCAAATAAACACTTTGGCACATAAGTATAGGGAAAGCAACGATAGATATATGATGAAGTGGATGCCAAATAAAAAATAATGCATCAAAGTCAATGCTAAATCCTAAACTTTGGATAGTTGTCCAATCAAGGATACAAAAGTGGACAGCCAATACAAAATGATATCAAATGTATAAATGTATCTCATAATCATGAATCAAAACCATGGTGTACTGCTTGGCATTTGTATAGGATGATTGAGGGGAGAGGAGTCCAAGTAGGTGTATAGTCAGTGTAGATTTTCCAGAGATCACTACTCACTCCAAAAATCGCAGATCCCAACTCGGCCTTAAGTCTCAATAAGCCACATGAATATACTAAAACTGAACTTCTCAATCTTAGAGAAGGTATCAACAATGCAATTACTTATAACTTAAAGCACATGAAATCTGTCTAGAACTTAACAAATAATATGGAAATCACACATGAAACTTGACACAATTGTTTTTGGTCATAAGACCCTGGAAAAACCCTTGTGGGAAAACCATTGAGAGAGATATAGAATCTTATATTATTTTTGAACTGTTTACAATAAGAAGAATGGATCAATCCAACAACAAACTTATCTAAGAACCAAGTTGCTCTGATCCTCAAGTCTGATCTCTGATGGAAGTACCCTCTCTTATCATGCAAGCATTCGCCCTTCTCCACTGAAGCTGCTCTCGGATTGTGTCTCACGCCCCTCTACCTCTTTGGATCACTGCCTGGTGATACCCTCTCTCAACTATGGAAGAGTCCTAACTTAGGATTCACTCCTCTCCAGTGAACTGCACCCCGATTGCTCTAGAATGTGTCCCCACTATTTGGCGAATCAACTCCGTGCTTTGAAGTTGGATCAACCTGATGTAGAAACAGTCTCTGCCTCATATCTAATCTCCTCTGCCTTAGATACGATATGCCTGATCTATCTCAGATTCAAGTTCTCTTTCTTTGCCGGACCGTGCCCTCTCCTCTCAAGACTGCGCCCTCTTGCATGCATTGATTCACCCTTTCTCTTGGATCACCCGAATCACTCAAGCAATAGTGACTGTTGCCTCTTGAATGCCTTTTTCTAATCCGCTTGTGAGATTAGGGTTTCGAGACCCTAATTCGTGGTTCATTCACAAATCACACTAGTGCATTAAAAGATTGTATTAAAAAATGTATGCATGCACATGCTGTAATATCCCAAATGTTGATATTCTCTAATGTTCTATTGTAGTGCTGACTTTCACACTCAATCTTATACAAAAATACAAAATAACTATGCATGCAAACTTGCCATGCAAAAATGCCCTAAATTGTAGCTGAATTAGGGCTAGGGTTTGCAGAGAGAAATTAACACTTACTATTGATATCTTGGCTGATAATGACTCCAGAGAAAGCTGCATGCATAAAGATTCGGATAGGTGGGCTAGTAGTGCTCCTTTCCTCTGGTGTTACTGCCCCGCAGTACTGTAAGCACCCTCCAAACTGAAGGTGACGTTTTTGTAGGAGGAGAGGTCAGATACCCTCGAAACTTTGCAAAGCTGATGGTCTTCTCCTCCTGAAGAGAATGGCCGAAGCATGCAGGAGATTTGGCCTCTTTAAGTGCCCTAGCGAATTGAACTGGTAGTTTGGTGCTCACGCCCTCAAATCCCTCTGATCTGTTGATAGCTTCTTAGAATGAGAAAACAGAGAACTGGGAACCTCACAATGCAATGGAATGAACCTGCTGAAGAAGAAGAAGCTGACATGCGGGAGATAAAGTAGAAATCAGAGACCCAGTGAATACTTTGTGGTATCCAGCTAAATCCCCAGCTGCAAAACGTGAACCTGCAAATCAGTGATCCTTCTGAGTGTGTTAGATCCTGAACAGTGATGTATACGGTGAATGTCGTTGATAAACCTAGATGGTCTATCCCGAAGAGACTAGGGACGACATCTGACTGTCGAACCCTCACTAGTTGAAGACACCGTTTTCAACCTCAATTGTCGCGGCTGCACACGGTGCTGCTACTCAAAGCTCCAAATCAATCAACAATAATCATCGATACTTCCTTTAGTCCCATAACCCTTCTTAAATAGATCTTCATGTGCTTTTAGGGTTTGCATGTCACTTTTAGGGTTTATGCTTCACTTTTGCATGCATGCAATTCTAATTTGATGTTGACTTTAATACTGACTAAACAAGGCCTGCATGCTCCACATGCTTTAGGATATGAACTCTGATGGATATGAACTCTGATGGCCTTCTTTCTACATTGATTACTTAATAATACTGAATTGATGTACCTTTCTGTTTGTAGTGCTATCAGTCCTCAATTATTCCCTTTTCTTTAAGACCTGCTCGAACCTATGGGAATAAGATAGGTTAATGGGTGGTCTCAGGGTGGTTTAGTTGGAAGGGGACATTACAGTCCTCCCCTCTCGAAATTGCTTGTCCTCGAGCAATCTCCAAACAATATACCGAATCATCTGTCCTTGTCTCTTCTTGTCCATTTTTATCAACCTATTTATTCCGCTGCTGGGTGGCCCTTCTTTTCCTTCGAATTGGTGTTTCTTTTCACCCCTGCTCTGTATTCCCTCCTTATATATTTCGGGATACCTGTGAGGATCGAACATGCTAGTTTTTACTCCTTGTCCAAAGCTCCTAAGGCTCATCCTACCTTTGTCTGGAGGTATACCCAGAAAGCCCTTCGCACACCATTGTTCCTTCCTTGAAGTCTTATGTGTTGGAGTTGGCCATTTCCTTGTGTGAGTCTTGTCCTCATGCCTGAATATGGTGGTCATCCCCTTTGCTGTGGCTGGCTCTGAAGCTTCATTGGGCATTCCCCTTAGGACTACCCTCTTCCCATCTGGTGCTAGGAACTCCATCTCTAATGTTTGGTATTTGGTTGAGTTTTCCCAATTGAGTACAACCATTGTACTCCCAAAACAATGCTTGTGTCTGGCACATCTACCACATAAAAGTCGTCCACCAATGTATAATTCCCAAGCTGTACCTGTAATTGAGGTATCATATGTGTGCATTTCATCCTGTGATTGCCAGCCATGACAACGGTAAAGCCCTCAAAGTCCTCAGTGGGAAATCTTTTCATCTCTACCTAAGAGGCATCTATAAAGTTGTGGGTGGCCCCACCATCAATCAAAGCAATGGCACGTTGTCCCTGGATACTTCCCCTGATCCTGATAGTATGGAAGGTGGGGACTCCTGTGAGGGTAGCAATAGTGGCTCTCTGTGGCAATTGTTACAATTCTGTACTGTGTAGTTCTCCATCCGGTTTCTGCTTCGACTCAACTTCCTCACTGCTGTCTGGAAGTACCTCGATGAGGTGTACTTTCACTTTACCCATACATCTGTGGCCTGGTACCCAAGGTTCTTTGCAAGCAAAACATAAGTTCTTCCTTCTCAAATCTCGTAGTGTGTCCTCGTTCAACCATTCCCTCTGTGGGATTATCCTTTCCCTGTTTTCTGGAAGATGGGTGGGCTTTTCCTTGTTTTTCGGGAGACTGGTAGTTTTTTGTGGCTGCTTGTTCTTTGGTACAGGATCTTGTAGGTCCAAAGTCCTACTGATAGCATCTTGCAAAGTAATTGGCCTGTAAGTCTTCACCCATCCGCAGAGTGGCTCGGATAGTGCCTCCGTAAATAGCATAATCAACCGACTCTTTGATATGTCAGATACCATAACTGAAACTTTCTGGAATTTAGATATGAATGTCTCGGCACTAACTGTCTGCTTGAGCTGCGCAAGATCCCTGAAATGAATATCTGGGTCCTTCTTATCAAAGCGCTCCATGAGCCTTTGTGTGAAGTCCCTGTAGGAAGTGATAGTGTTGTGACCCAATGTCACCAGTCCGTGGTACCACCACTCATGTGCTTCCCCGTCTAAATGTAAAGTATCCAACTTGATTGCATCTGTCTCTGTCATGAGGTTAAGTTGGAAGTAGGTGTCTAATTTCTGTACCCAAATCCTGGCTGAACAACTGGATGTCCCATCAAAGTTGGGGATAGCCAGTCTCCCCAATGTGCGTTGCAACCCAAAATTTTGATTGAATGCTCTATTGAACCCTCTTGGCCTGTTCCTGCTTTTCATGTTGCAAAAATCTGAGAAAGTCATGGCTGAATGGAATTCATCTCCCAAATCCTTGTACTCCTGTAAGTACGCTCCAAATGGTTCACTAGGTTATGCTAGCAGGACCGGTCCTGCTACTGCATCTGCCAGGAAGTGAGGCATAGTAGGCCTACTGGAAGGTCTGTTATATATGTGGGGTGTGTTTTGCATATTGGTGTATGCATGCTTCCCACTACTGCTTATAGACCCTCTATCTACTGGTGAGAGAGGTGCACTGCTATTACCTAGTTCTGGTTTCGTCGACAATATGTTGATTGCATTAAGTACGTCTTTTTGCCCTTTGGCTAGGTCCTGTAATGCGCTTACTAGGCTGTGAAACTCCATCCTGTCCTCATCTTCTCCCGTTCCTTCCCCCCTGTCAGAGTGTATACCTGTTGGGTCCATGTCTGAGTTGGTATCTTCTAGCTGGATATCCTCAAATTTCTCCGTGTACCTACTCTTCCTTCTCCTATAGGTTACAAAAGTGTTCTCTTCTGTATTCATCTACTTTTCATGTTCAAGCCCATAACTGGCAAGGAACATGCTCTGATACCACTGCAATATCCCAAATGCTGATATTCTCTAATGTATTGTAGTGTTGACTTTCACACTCAATCTTATACAAAAATACGAAATAACTGTGCATGCAAACTTGCCATGCAAAAATGCCCTAAATTGTAGCTGAATTAGGGCTAGGGTTTGTAGAGAGAAATTAACACTTACGACTAATATCCTGGCTAATAATGAATCCAAAGATAGCTGCATGCATAAAGATCCGGATAGGTGGGCTAGTAGTGCTTCTTTCCTCCGATGTTACTGCCTCGCAGTACCGTAAGCACCCTCCAGACTGAAGGTGACGTTTTTGTAGGAGGAAAGGTCAGATACCCTCGAAAATTTGCAGAGCTGATGGTCTTCCCCTCCTGAAGAGAATGGACGGAGAATGCGGGAGATTTGGCCTCTCTAAGTGCCCTAGTGAATTGAACTGGTAGTTTGGTGCTCACTCCCTCAAATCCCTCGGATCTGCTGATAGCTCCTCAGAATGAGCAAACGGAGAACTGGGAACCACATAATGCATTGGAATGACCTTGCTGAAGAAGAAGAAGCTGACATGCAGGAGATAAAGTAGAGATCAGAGACCCAGTGAATACTTTGGGGTATCCAGCTAAATCCCCAGCTGCAAAACGTGAACCTGCAAATCAATAATCCTTCTGAGTGTGCTGGATCCTGAACACTGATGTATACGGTGAATGTCGTTGATAAACCTAGATGGTCTATCCCGAAGAGACTAGGGCAGATATCTCACTGCCTAACCCTCGCTAGCTGAAGACACCGTCTTCAACCCCAACTGTCGCGGTTGCACACGGTGCTGCTGCTCAAAGCTCCAAATCAATCAACAATAATCATCGATACTTCCTTTAGTCCCATAACCGNTTTGCATGTCACTTTTAGGGTTTATGCTTCACTTTTGCATGCATGCAATTCTAATTTGATGTTGACTTTAATACTGACTAAACAAGGCCTGCATGCTTTGCATGCTTTAGGATTTGAACTCTAATGGCCTTCTTTCTACACTGATGTCTTAATAATACTGAATTGATGTACCTTTTTGCTCCTAGTGCTATCAGTCCTCAGTTATTCCCTTTTCTTTAAGACTGCTCAAACCTATGGGAATAAGATAGGTCAACGGGTGTTCTCAGGGTGGTTTAGTTGGAAGGGGACATTACACATGCAATGTGCAAATCTCATGCACATACATCATGCAACCTCCATGCATCTCTCATGCACATGCATCATGCATCTCACTCATCAGAAACTTGTCATCATTGCACTCCTCACATCCGATCGGATGAAGTCACTGCAACCTCTGCATGTCTAATCATTGAATCCATGACTGTTGCAAAATGTCTCTCACAATCTGCACTACTGCCTATACTTATAATGTACCTCCATGCTAGGCAGAACCACATGGAGGACATCCCGAGATACACATCTATCTCTAACAGTCAGTGGTCCAATAAATGAAAAGGTTTGTCGTCTTAGCTATGTGATAATCCCTTTGTGTTTCTCAAGGCTTCTATTGGAAGTATCTAATCCATGCCATGAATACAAACACAAAGCAATTGCAATCTAAACCCTATATCCATGAGGATGAATGTATACATAGGATGCCAATGTTTTGGTGTCTTTTATCGAACATCAGTGTTGCAAAAGTTGAAGATGGTGGTCACTTAAAGTGTCCAAGACAATAATTGAAGTTATGTCTCTAAGCTAAAAAACTTCGATTTTGATGAGAACAATGGTTTGGGGTTGTTGATGATGGTAAACACTGGCTCATTCCCCAACAGATGCAAAGACAATTAAGTTAAACAAAATTAAGAAAACAACACTTTAATAGGGTAAAAAATTGCTTGTCAAAATTTTCCGATTTTTTTCCTGATTTTTCCTGTGCCAATTTTTTCAAAATTTCATGATTTTTTTGGGTTGATTTTTTGTTTTAGGGTTTGCATTGAGAAAAATTGTGATGTTGACGAGTTTTTGGAAATTTTATCAACTATGATTTATACACAACTCAAGTGAGGTGTCCCTTAATGAACAAAGGCCACCCTTTAGAAGGGGGTTTTGGGCTCACAAAACAAAGGAACTCATGTCAAGATGTGTATTGATCCTATATATAAAGTTTGGCCAGGTTGGCTTTAACCATACCTAATAATACAAAAGAAGAATAAAGAATATGGCCTTAGCCATAATTACAAGTGCATAATGATACATATGAATGGGCCGTGGCCACATGGAGATATTGCACCAATAATTCTAGCATCCTATGTTGTGCTTTTGCACTTTAGTTTCCATCTTTTTCTTACTAAATGTCTTTTCTTTTCTATGAATGTAGAATTTCCTTTAGTACATTAAAGATGCATAGTGATAGATCTGATCTTATTATTGTTCATCTGGTTAAGCCATAATAGTTTATAGCTTCTTCCTTTTCCTTATGTCTTGGATGTTTATCTCATTTCTCTAGCTATTATCTAGTAAATTCGTTGCTAGCTGGTTATTCTTCTTTACAAAGAGTAAGGTGGTTCTTCTTCTTTCTATTTTCTTTCTGCTTTGCTAGATGGGTGCCTAATTGAATCATGTTTGATAAAATCCTAGCATATGCCCATATAGGATAATAGGACAAATTCTATGTGCATAACCATTGTGTTACCTTAATTGTACGTTTACATGCATGGGTGTTGGCTAACTTTGAGGTGCACCCCCATAAATATAATGCATTCCTCCATCATTCATATAATTAACAGTCATTGTTTTCTTTTGCTAGACACTTGAGTATTCAAAACTATTTTTAAATTTTCTCCTATGCAGATGCTATTTGCAAAAGCGAATATTGAATGTCTCCAAAGGCCCTGCTGTTCATGCATTGCGTGCACAAACTGATAAGCGTGAATATGCTTCTGAGATGAAGAAGGTTTTGGAAAGGTAGAGTGTATTTGGTTTTAAATTTATCATATTGGCTTGTCTATGCATATTGTATTTGTTGTTGTTGTCAAGGTGAGACTCCACTTCTATTTGATATTCTAGATGGTAGTTGTGAAATGCATACTTCAAGTTAGGAGGATGTTATTTCTTTTGGAGTAAGATGTGTGCTTATTATAGTTCCAAGTTTATTATGCTTGGAATCTGTCAAAAATCTCTCATATTTCACAATGCTTGTTATTTCAATTTAACTGTTGTAAGCTAGTTAAGGGATTTGACAATTTGTTATTTATGAGGTTCTAAGCTTGTTTTTGGAAGGATCATGATGGAATATAGGCCTAAGTTTATGGTATTTTGCAAGTGCTTTTGTAGGAATGAATTGAGAAATGGAGAGTGCTCCACACTATATAGGAGTTGCATCATATCTTTGTATAAAAGCATCGACATGACAAGAGGACTTTAAAAACAGGATATCCTTATCCTTCCTAATGAATGACATATTAGAGTCCTGCCTTACTTGAAGGAATTTCGGCTTCTTACCTCACCTAAATGACTTGTAGAACTAGATGTCAATACATAGCCTCACTTGAATGATTGTTGGCTTTTACCATCCCAATAGGTCATCCACAAATTTTTCAAAAAGATAATGCGTAAGTGCAGCATTTATGTATGCACACTAAGTGATCTAAGCATAATCAACCCAGTATTTAGTTTCTAGCACAGGGATACAACCCTCTGGTCAAATATTGAATATTCATAAATGTTGGAACTCTAGATTCCTTTGTTGAAATGTTTGTAGACACTGAGATTTCACTTATAGAACACAAGCTTACATCTTGCTACCTATATAATATGCCTCACAACCTTATGGACAGATATTGAATGCTCATACAAGTTAGAACTCATGTTGAAACTTGAAATGTAGTAGACACCAAGATGTCACCTATAGATCATAGGCTTACTTCTTGCTAGCTACGTAGTATTCTTCTTAGTCTGCATGTCAGAGAACTTAGCCAACACACATTAAAATGTTAGCAACATAATACATAGAGGGATTAATTTGCAACTTACCTATTGGTTTTCAAAATAGGCATGCTTGAGACAAGCCATACAAGAGAAGGAAGAATGCTGTACTCGATGCAATGATTTTTTGTTGCATATAATATGTATTTACAATACAAAATTTGTTTGACATTCAGTTGCTAAAGATACAGATAGATATTTAGACCAAAATAGATTTAACCTAAAGCAGTATCCCTTGTGATAAGAAAAAAACATCATGAAATAATATAACTTGAAATGTCTTGATCCTCATTAGATTAATGAAGCTATACAGGTTCAAGAAATTAAAAAATTGCCAACAAAATATAAAGGAGAATGAGTTAAATACTAGATACAGAATACTCATTCTACGATATTTTAAATTAGCTTGACAACCTGAAATCATTTTTAAGCTTCAATCAAATAAACATTGAAGAGCATAAACACAAGATTTATATGGCGATTGGTTATAAGAATCACTTTGAATTCCATGCTTTCAGTCATGGAATTCAAAGTTGATTGTAATCATATTTATAATGTGAATTTCAAGTGACTATGCTTCAAAAAGATGTATCCAAAAGAGGTCTGCTAACTGATCTGGAGCAATAACAAACAATTACAATCAATCAATCCACACCCTATACAATCCAATAGAATCAATCAGCAAATCAACTTCATGAATGCAAAATGAAATAAAGAAATTAAATCGAGATGTAAAAATCAACCTTGCAGCTGCAAATAACCCAATATCTGGCAGATTAGATGATCTGTTAAACTTGTTAAACACTCTTTAGATAAGGCCCCAGTCATTTTGAGAAAATGAAAGGGTCTTAGTTGGGTACAGGCCAACAGGTCCCAGATTTTTTGGGTACTTTCTAAACTAGCCTCCACCTTGGTGATCACTTCCTTCTAGTGCTCCCATCTACCCAGGATGCCAAGAGACAATTGTTGAGGCCCTTAGTTATAGATCAATGTGGTCTCGAGGTGCTATTCCTACTTCCCAGAGACCTCGGTGACATTGTTGTTCCAGATCCCATAACAATAGGCAGACAAAGTCACCTAGGCTTCAATTGTGGGCAACCTCGTCCAGGCAGCAGCATAATGCACAGTCCAACTTACCTTCCAACTCCTCTTCTGGACAATATTTTATCCAAACTCTTCTCCATTTGGCCTCAGATGTTAGGGGCATAAGTGCTAGTGGATCCTGATATACTTGCATTATCTGTATTCTAGATTTTGGGTCCATTTCTCCAAAATTTGTTTTCCATTACTAGTGCTAAATTTTTAGGTCTTAGTTTAGAGCAGTATTTTACTTTCTGCATCTTGCTTTATTTAGGAGCTGTTTTCTGTGCACCCACTATGTATTGGTACTATTGTACTCAACAGCCCCACTGACCTACTTGTGTGGTCATTCATTCGGCATTAATAAAATTATCTTATCTTATCTAACTGGGCCTCACTTATTCTAATGGCCCCTCTAATGAACATTTTATGGCTTATTCTAACACCTTCCTTGTTTTGAATGTTATTAATTATTAAAGTTGTAAAATGATTGCTGAAACAATGGTCAAGTAGAGAGACATAAGAGCATGCCTTGTATCTTATTATTGCCCCATCAAATGTTCTCTAGGCAGCAAAGAACTTGAGGCTCTTCATGTGCATGTACATGGAAAAATTTCTTGCAGAGAGGGGTCTGGTCGAGAGGTGGGTGGATGACATAATTTAAGTGTAATGACATATATCCAGTTGTCTAGTTCTTGAAGTTGATCTGAATGTTGATTTATCTAATGTTTCAATGTTCTTTTTTATTTTTTGGGTTGTGCATGCAATATTGGAATCCATCCCAGATATATCTTGAACTGAATCTATACAGATCCATGCTATTTCCTCTTCAGATGTGGATCCATGAAGGATCCAAAATGTATCTGTGGAGGATTCGGATATGATATACACTAGGTGTATTTTAGGATGGGGGGGAAAGGAATTGGTAACATACAGAAATATTTTATGTGTAGGATGGTTACCTAGTTGTACTCTCTTTGACTAGTGCCTTGTAGAATAGGAAGTAAAAAGAGAGAATACTGCCAAATACTATGATAATAATAAACAATATGATGTTATCAGGCATATGTGGTATCTACTAATTGGTAAGTGTTTTGATTTAATACCCTGATATGTCTAATTAATATCTGAAGAAATTAAACTAGACTATTAGAGGGTGTCTGATTGCCAGTTGAGTAGATATAAGAATCCTCTCCTTTTGTTATTGATTGTCTTCTAAGTTCTAATATACGAATTTGTTGCTCCAGCACTGCAAATCTTTACATCAGAGAAGCAATGGCAACAGAACTGCTAATTGGAAAGAATGATAATGTGGAAGGAGTACACACCTTTTTTGGGGTTGATTTTCTTGCTTCTGCAGTTGTTTTGACAACAGGAACTTTCATGAATGGAAAAATCTGGGTTGGTAGAGTATGCATGTCAGCTGGAAGAGCAGGCGAGTCAGCATCTCAAGGGCTTACTGAAAATTTACAAGCTCTTGGTTTTGAAACTGATAGATTAAAGACAGGAACACCTTCTCGTGTTGATTGCAATACTGTTGACTTTTCAAGATTGGAACGGCAACCAGGGGATGAACAGGTAGAACATTGCCTGGAAATTTTGTTATTTGTTCTTGATAGCAGGATTGTTAAATTAGTGTTACTGATGTTTATCATAGAAGTCTTGGTCTAAGAAGTCAATAATTCTTTGAAATAGAACTGATTATGTGTTGAATTGGATTTAACCAATGCCTGTTTCTTTTGCTGACAATCGGAACTTTAAAAGAAGAAAGATCACTGCTTTGCACCTCTTTTAAGTATGGTTATTTGTCTTCTTTAGATCTTGTAGCATTTTTGTTCCCAATGTACAGATCAGATTGTTCCCTTTGGAAATCATAAGCTTGTCTTTACACCAGATAGAACGGAGCATCTTGCAAAGTACTGTTTGCTCCCATAAAATTATTTTGAATGAGACATAATAGACATGCTTTGTCGAGTTTCTTATTAGAGGAAGAGTTTGGAAAGGGGAGTGAACGTTTATAGGGAATTTCTTTGGCAGGAGAGCATTATGGTAACTTATACACTCCTAAAATGGGCCAGGGAGCAAATATTGAAACATATTGAGCATTTGGTTAAGCATAGTGAGAATATGCTGGCTGAAACCCTTAGTGAATCAAAGTCTCTGCATTGTGTTGTCAAGATGCCCGACGTGTTTCAATCCCAGCTGGGATCATCCTCAAGAGCATATAAATCCAGAACTGAAAGCTTAGCAAGGGGTGGAGTGATGTGCAAAATAGAACTGTATATTAATGTGTAAATAATGTTATATACCTATGTTGCACTGGCCTCGGGGACGCGGGGGACGAGTTTCCAGGGACAGCTAGAGCGCACCCTGAATTTTTCAGGGGATGACAGGTTGGGGACGGCAATTACACACACACACACACACACACACACACACACACACATATATATATATATAACATTGAAATGAAAAGTAGAACTAATTATAAAATTAAATTACAGAAGGAAATATAAAGCAATGTTGAAAAAGTCGGCGAGGGTGCCAAATACAACTTCTCAGCAACATCGGTGAAAAAATCAGGAAAAATCGGCAAAAGTCGGTAAACATTAAAAAATAGAAAAAACATTCATTTTTTTAGAATTTTAAAGATATAAAGCAACAATAACATCAGAAAAACATATTGGAACATAAATATGAAGAAAGCATTGATATATATCATCATCATGTAGTCATGCCAAATATAAAATGATACATCAAAGTCGATACTGAATCTTGAAAGTTGAAACATCATAGTTGTCCAATCAAGGACTCAAAAGTATATAAAGTATAAAATTAAACAATACAAAATGACATCACATATATAAATGTATCTAAGGAAAACTAGCATCTAGCTATCTAATATCAATGTCCTCTTCCCCTTTTACGGGAAAATATCATGGGTCGTTTGTCAGGCCTTCCCCTAGCACTACTAGTAGCAGCAGAAGGCCCTGGGATTGCATCTAATACCGGACGCTGAGTGATGGATGGAGGACTAGAGGTATCAATCGGTGCAGAAGGTGGTGGTGATGCTAGCACATCACCCTCCATGGTGTCTCCAACCACCTCCTCTTCCTCCTCCTCGTCCTCCTACTCCTCTTTCCCCTCCTCTAGCCATGCAGGTGACTCCTCCATGATAGGAGTCTCAATCTCCACCCTCCACTTAGACAATATATCAATATTGTCCAAAGAGATGGCATTTGCATTTGGTTCTTTCTGTATCTGTGTCATCCACAAGCGAAGATTGTAATGGACATACACCAAGTCATTAAGACATGTGAACTCCAACCTGTAAGAGGGTAATAAAAAAAATTATGAGTGTAGAGGGTAATACATTAATAAATTATAATATCTTAGAGGTGTTGCCAACTCTTTTGTACCATAGTTGGATTACTTGAGGAGCCGCCAGTTGACAAACATGACCAATGTTTGATTCCAGTGTATCAGATGATCCGCCTTTGTGTCTAGCCAGTCTTTTATTTGAATAATTTTGACCATGGCCCCGCGGGGTTTGTAATAAAATGTGCTAGTAGGGTGTTTTGAGTGGTTCGGTCTCCTAAGACGTAGAATTTCAACTAAGGTATTCCAGGGAGTTTTTTGCCCTTGACAATTATGCTTTGCCTATAGCCGAGTATAATTGACGAGGTTTTCTCCCGCTTCCTCCAAAGTTGGAATGCTCAATTTTGAATTCTGGGCCTTGGGGGGTTATTAGAGTCCAACTGAGTATATATAAACCTACTAGGCATTATTAGAATAGAGCATGGTCATATCCTAAGTCACTAGGACCCTCAAAATTTTTTCCGAAATTTTTTTACCAGACGCGTCAAATTTTTTATTTTTTCCTAAGTTTTTAATTAAATTTTTCCATAATTTAAATGGAAAAATTCAATTTGTAATAAGTTAGTCATCCGGAACCCAAATTCAGTGATTGAAGGCTCCAACCTTAAGCCAAAAATCATTCTTGATCAGCCAGCCAGCCATATCCAACTTTCAAATCATCATTCGGCCACATAATGCATATTTTCTCAAAAAAGTCAGTTTTGGGGAAAATATTGATTGATTAATTAAAATGATTATTTTGGAGAAAATCCAAATCTCTCCAAATTAGTCCGAATTCGACGAAATGAAAAGCAAAATGACATGGCAATGGGCATTTATGATGATTTGAGTTAATAG
Source organism: Pseudotsuga menziesii (assembly GCA_001517045.1). NCBI lineage: Eukaryota > Viridiplantae > Streptophyta > Pinopsida > Pinales > Pinaceae > Pseudotsuga > Pseudotsuga menziesii. The sequence continues at coordinate 147,281 of LPNX010914897.1, read as the reverse complement.
GAGGTAGCTTCAGTCAGCATTCAGTGAGTATTCATGACATCTTTACTTAGCAAATTCGCCCTCTTCAGCTGGCTCATGAATTGGATGAGGTGGAGAGTAGGTATTGGCTTGATGTTTTGATCGAGGCAGGACTGGTTCTTGCACTGATGATCACTGGGTAGTGGCTCCTCCATACCTTTGCATGTAAAACGTTGAAAATTTTTCGAAGTATAAATTTTTTTTCAATTTTTTTAAAAATATTTATATATATAAATGTATATATATATATAAAATTTTTTATTGTATTTCCTACCATATTTTAACAATACATGCTTGCTGATTTTTTACTTTTGTGACAGGTACAGCGGAAATGCTGGCGAAATTCTGAAGAATCAAGCCCTAAAAAACCATAAATTCCCTCTTCTTCTTTTCTCCCTTTGCAGATTGCTCCAAAGGCCTTCTAGAAGTAAATAAAGAAGCAAAAAAGGCAGCAAAAAAGGCAGCAAAAGGAAAGCATTGTAAACAAATTAATAAAGAGCAAGTGGGATTATGACTCCCACACCCCTCTTCCCCCATTTAGGGGAAGCTTGTATCGTCTCCCCATTTTCATGCTTTGCTTCATGTTTTGCTAAAAGTAGGATAGAATAGTTCATAATCTTTGGAAGTTTATCTTTTCATTAAAGTTAGATAGTTTAATTGCTGATTAGTTTATCATTCATTAAAAGTGAAGTAAAAATGTTTCTTTGATTATTTACTTGGCTAATGCATAGTTTCTTTCCTTTTGATATAGTTTTGCTTACCCCCTTGCTTTCTCGATTAGGGCCCTAAAAAGCCTGAAAGAGACTCTTGGGTAGTTTAGATCTTTAATTTTCTTCTTAATCAGTTAATTAAGTCTCTTGAACTTGCAGTAACACAAGTCAAGAGCACTTTCTATCGGAGAGCATTGTTAGAATTGCATATCCTTGCATTCGGCATTTAGATTAGATAAGTCTCTTGAACCTTTGCCATAAGACAAGGTTAAGAGCGCTCTCTGTCGGAGAGTCTTAATTAATTAACTTAATAAAATTTGCAATGCACACCATAATAATTAATTAACTTCGTTTTCTCCTTGCCGGAGTATGCTCTGACCGACTTCAAAATCGGAGTACCCAGAAACGACATTGGATTTCTAATCTTGCAAGAGAAACGTAATAAAATTAAACCCCATAACCAACGTACCGGTGTTGTAGGGAATTTTCCTAAGTTCTGCAGAGTAGAGGCGCCGGAACTCCCCGCTGTCTAAGCTTCTCAGCTAGCTGGTCAATCTTCGCGATACCAGCCTGGGATACTGGGCAAGCCGTCATGTCTTCAACAGGTTAAACTTGGAATATTCTCCCGGCTTTTGACAAACCTTCGTTGACACCATAAGATCACTTAAAATCCTTAAAAATATACCAAGAGCACTTGCACAACTTAATATTCACTAGTTTTATTTCAAGACTTGCTGTTAAATTCTTTACGCATTTCAATATTTCGACTCCATAAGGCACTGGTCTTTTAATCTGCATAATTGTTATATTTGGATCAATTGTCTTTGGCCTTTTTAATTTCTATTCGTGAATGCATATTTGTGAAGTCTTGAATTATTGCTTATCTTCTAATCTCTTGCTAGCAACGTGGATTGCTTTGATTTATGTGTCAAACTCATAATAAATAAACACATTTAACTACAATAACTCCTAAACAACACCCATCCGCATCCGTAACCATTAAAACACTTTAACAACTTAAGAGCCATAGAAACTCTTTTGTAGGGACTACCCCCCATTGGCTTCGTTAGGAGTTAGCCTAAACGGAGGAGCTAGGAGTATGTGACAGTACCCAGCTCTGTGCTTGCCCTCAAGGTCAAACCTCTCCCACTTTCCTAAGTGAGGAGATAGCTTTCGAAAGATTTCTGCATTAAACATTTAAATGCAATCGGCGGACAACAAGAGGATCATAGATTCATAAATTGCATTAAACATTTAAATGCAATTGCTTTGTTGAAATTCTAAGTTCTAGCCTTTTGCGTCTTTTTGCATGTATTTTTTCAAATACACTCCAATTCCGCTCACATCCCGAAGCGGTATAGGTTTGGCTAAGGATTTTGATGACAAATTTCCGTAAATTTGGTGTCCTCACACCATAGGTTTGCCACCAAGTGGCTACACCAAACAAGAAAGAAAGATAACTAAATTACATTTCATTACATTCAACTTTGGAAAACTAAAATAAGAAATAAATACAAATAAATCATAATTCATCTTTCAAATAAAGGTGAAAACTTAAAACGCTCTAATAACTTACTTGGCATGAAATTGGTCCTGCCATGAATAGCATCACCAAAGCTAAATACTCCAGTACCATCCCGATACACCTCTATCTCGCGATTGATTACATTGCGAGTCTCATAATCAGGTATCATCCTCTGAATACAAGTGAGGAGCCCCTCCAAAACCTCACCATCAAAATCAAAATTGCATTTGTAGGCAACTGCGAGGTTGAGGAAGAGTCCTATTGCATGAATGGGTCGATGAAGCATCCCAATCCATCGACTATCAATCAAATCCCATAACAACATGTGCCTGTTGTGCCATGGGGTACCCTTTCCCACATAATAATTTCGAATGGCCTCTTTGGTCCTATCCATGGCCTCATATAAATAGCCCATTGCGGGCTTATCGCCATCAACAAGTCTCAGAAGCCTTACTAAAGGTTCACTCACCGAGCACACTTCCTCCACTCCTTCCCAGAAGGAGTTAGTGTACACTAACTTGGCAATGTTTTCCCATCCTCTCTCCTGCTGTAAGCACAATCACGCCACTCATCACAAACAAACATTTGCTTCAACTCAAACTGACATTGAAGCAAAGACTGAAGACTAATAAATGTGGTGGAAAAACGTGTGATTGCAGGATGCTTCAACTATTTGTTTTTAGTGTGCCTCCTCGTGAGACTAAGAACAAAAGCATGGTTGTAAATGAACTTGGGGATGCTCCTAGCTTGATCAATCACCACCTTGATAAAGGGAATATTCCTCATATCCTCCAGCATCAAATCAATGCAATGAGCTGCGCATGGAGTCCAAAATAAACAGGGGTACCTATCCATAAGCATCCTGCCAGCAGGCACATAATTAGCTGCATTATGTGTAATAACTTGCACAACATTGTGCACCCCAATATCCTGGATGAACCCGTCCATCAACTCGCATAAAAGTGCTGCATCTTTTACATGTGCCGATGCATCAATTGATTTTACAAACATGGTACCTCTAGGACAATGTACCAAGAAGTTGATAAGGATTCTACCTTTACCATCTGTCCACCCATTTGACATGACTGTGCATCCAGTGCTCTCCCATGACTGCCTGAACTCTGTCAACCTAGCACAGATATCCTTCTTTTCTGCTTGAAGGATTGGGCCCCGCAACTCCTCAAAGGTGGCACTTTTATACCCTGGGCCAACTACTGCAATGGCATCACACATCAGCTGCCAAAATGGGTTGTTTTTAACAATGTTGAGAGGTATGTGACTCCAGTAAAGACACCTTCCCATTACCTTGTCCGCTTCTACCTTTTCCGATTTCTTTACAATTGACTTGATAGAAGGTTGTGATCTTGGTTCTGTTCGTCCAACAAAATGGTATGAGAGCCCCGCCCTCCCGATAGGTGAAGCTGTGGAGCCCCTCCCACTACCCTCACCGATAGTGGTAGATAGAGATGCACCTACACTTCTTGCATGGCCAAAAGCTGCAAGCTCAACTTTGTTTGCAGCAGTCTCATCCTTCTTTTTATTTTTTTCATGGATGGCCCCATGGGTAGATCTCATGATTTCTGGGGTCACTGCAGTACAAAGGGCAACATCATGGCCAGGTAGTTTGGCTAGATGGTATTTCAACCTGTTAACCCCTCCTGACATGTGATGCCCACATAATTTGCAACGCAAATTTTTCCTATTTGTTCCATCCTCGGGCTCACCATACTGCCAAAATGGGTCCAATACCTTTGTCATTTTTGCAATTGGAATGCTTCAACTCAAATGCAACCCTAGGGCACAAAAACACAAAAAAATAACATTAAACTCCATTGGAAAAAAATAGCAACATTCTAGCTTAAAAAATCAGACCTCTAAATTTAGATTTTAAGCCATGAAAGATAAGAAGAAGAGGGTGGCTAAGAATTAAAAAAACAAGCATGCTATTTTCCATTCTAATTTTTTAAATCCCCCTTTTACATTGTGACTATTTTTCATATTTTTGGGCATGGAAATGAATGGCAAAATAGAAAAAAAAATAGCAAAGAAATAGTCAAAGAAATATGGAAGAAAAAATGCAAGAAATCTTTCAAACAATCCATGGAAAAGAGAAAAAGAATGGGATAAAATGTACATACCTATGAGGAATCTTGAACACTTGCTCCACAAAAATCCTTGATAGAAATGGTAAATGGTGTTTGAAAGCCTCCAAAGGTGTTGGTGGTCTCCTCTTGCCCTTCTCACCCTCTTCCAACAAATCTGTTTGTCAAATGACCCAAAAAAAACCTATTTCTCCTCTTTAAAGACACAGGTTCAAGTTTTGGGCGCTTTTTTGCGTCAACCCGCGAATTTTTCTCAAAGGTCGTGACTCTGCGGTTTTTAAAAAACTTACAACTTTTACTCGCCGAAAAATCGACTTGGAGTAAAAGTCGCGACTTTTCCGATTTTTCGTTGAGGTTTTCAACACTAATATAAAGTATTGTCCATTATCAAAACGAAATAGTAAAAGACTCAACATACATGCTAAGTCACCTAACACGGGGATTCGAGTGTCCAACACGGACACGGTGACCCCCAAAATTAGGACACGTAGGACACATTATATATATATATTTAAAAAAAATTAATAAATATTAAAAATATAGACATATAGATCCAAATTTTTACAAATATTCAATATAAATCAGAATCAATGCACTTTTAACATTAGATTAGTATTACACATTTACAAATCAAATCAGTAATCACAATGAGATTATGAGACACATAGATAATTCATGATACAATACACATGATAGTCATAGATCAAGATGTCAATACTCAGGAGTCAGAAACATATTTCTCATTAAGTCATGAAAATCAAAATGTATTACATAGATGTCGGAGTGCCATTGGCAATTGCCAAATAGACCAATACCAAATAGTAATAGTAAATACAAAAAGGTGTAGATCAAGATGGAAGAATGAAAAGTCTCATCTATCAATAGTCCTCCTCCATTCCTGAATCAACAAACTCATCACTGCTCTCTTCTTCCTCCTCCTCCTCCTCTCCACCTATCTGAGGATCAATATCTGCTGGTGTGGAGGATGACCCCTCCAAAGGATCACTATCATCAAACCTCACCGGCTCTAGCACTGGATAATTAAGATCCAGGTTGGCTAATGCCAACTCAGTACCGTTGTCCAAACCCATATCATCAGGAAAGACATCCCGCATCTTTGTCTTTCCCTTCACCCACTCCTCCCTCTTACTGTAATTAAGATGAAGGTTGGTGTGCAAATACACCATCGTCTCTGCTTTGGACTGCTCAAGCCTTCTCTTCTTCAAACTGTACAAGTTGCCATATGTGCCGCCAAAGATGAACAATCACTTGTTCAAATTTCAAGTTCAAAAGTCCTTCCAGGCCTTACTAGGCCCTTTTTAAATTTTTTTTTAACATGTTCATACCCCATGGGGAATTATAATAAAATGAGTTAGCATGATGACTTTATGTAAAAGGTTTGGTTTCCTAGGACTTATTCATTAATGCATTATTCCAGGGTGTTTTTTCCTTGTTAATTATTTATTGTTTTTAAGCGATAAATAATTTTCGAGTTTTTCACCCAAACCTCCAAAGCTGGAATAATCGCCTTATTAATTAAGCCTTGGGAGGTTAGTAAAATCTATGTGTTGATGTATATTACCATGCTAATCATTATTTTGAGTCATTATGAACATGTCCCAAGTCCCCCATAGGTTTTTTTTAATTTTTGGATTTTTTTTTTCTTCGTTTTTACAGGCTTATTTTTAATAAGTTAATTGTAAAAGTGTTAAAAGTCATAAAAGTGTGGCTAGGACGTTGTTTTTGCCATGGGGGAGCTCATTTTCTAACTCAGAGCACCCACTAAACCCCTAGACTCACTTTCTTAAGTTTTTGAGTAATTATTCAACGCCAAAATTAATAATTACTCGAAAAACCCAAAAAACCAAAAATATGAAATATTTAAAGAATTTGGCAATTAAAAAACTAAAAGATAATTTTCAAAAATGAATTTTGTGACTTGGCAAGTACCTGGGCAAGGGGGACAAGCTAGATGTTGCCGTTTTGGTGAATCTCATGAGTTGTGAGTTTCCTCTCCAAGAAAGGGGCGCAAATCTCCAAGTGGGGACGCTAGCTTGGGTGGAAAAGCTTATGGATTGGAAAAAGAGCTGGGTTTTAGCAAGTGACATATCCATCAGTGGATGTTACCATAGATTGCACCCTTTTCCAACTCACATGACCTCATTTCCACCTCTCCAACCCTAGCGCATCCTTGAGGAAGATGCGTCCCCCCTCTCTTTGCCAGTTTTGCTATTTAAGCATGCTTCCTCTCTTCATTTTACACAGAAGATTTTGGCAAGGAACTTGGAGCAACCGAATCCGGTTGTCCATTAGTCGAATCCGACTATCATTGTAATAATGAATGTGAATAGTAAATAATATATTAGATGATGGGTAAAATGTACAATAAGCTCGCCCTTTTATAGGCTTGAGCGTGAAGGGTTATACCCTTTCATATAATTAACTAATCTATTCTAATAATTTATTTAATATTCATTACATTGCCACTCCCTTTAAGGAAGCTTTGTCCTAAAAGCTTAAGTATTTTCCTAGTACTGTTCTTCATTCTGACTCGGTGTCGGTATTAGAATCGGACGAGGTCTCTTGTGCAGAGACTTGTACTTCCTTTCCATTGATGATTTTGCACTGTATTGTCTCATTGTTCCTACATTTGTGACAAGGGGTCCAATTATCACCGCATCGACGACATATGTTTTTCTTCTTTTTCTTTTTATTATCAGAGTAACCGTTAGATGACTTTGATCTATTTTCCATTTCGTAGGTGTATGATTGAGGTTTGTGGCATTGATGGCCGAGAGACCAAGTATCTGCACAGTACCTACATTGTGTCTCTTTTTTTTGTCGATAATGGCTATCACCTTTTGTTTTTATTCCTTCCAATTTGCGTTCTGTGGCTTTTGCTTTACGTCTTGCTACTTCTACATTAGGTATGTCATGTAACTTTAACTCTTTTTGGAGGTGTGGTTTAAGACCTCCTAAATAGGTTTCGAGTCTTTGTTTGTCAGACAACCCAAATACTCGTGTTGATAAGGATTCCCATTGATGGGTGAATTCCTCACCATTTCCGACTTGCTGTAGTCTGGTAAGTTTACTGAAAAATTCATCTTCTTTGATTCCTTGAAACGTATTAAAAAAATCATTTTTGAACAAGTTCCAGGTGTAGGTAAAATTATCTCTCTTCCACCATAAGTACCAATTATAGGCGTACCCTTCCATATGCATTGACGCATATTTCACCTTCTCCTCGTCAGATTGAATGTTGTAAATGTCGAAGTATTCTTTTGCCTTGTTTAGCCAAGCAACGCATTGGTCTTCATTCCCATTGTATTTCGACAACTCTATTTTTGCTTTAGGTGGGTGCACTTTGTAAGGACGATGTTGATTTCCTTTTGCCTTATGGTTTGATGGTGGCTCGGAACTGCTGGATGATGAAAGTGACATATCTGAATTGCTTCGTTGTTGGCGGTGATTTTTATTTTTTCTTTTCTCTACTATCTTACTTATAACGTCTATTTTGCTGTTTAATCGTGCCTCCATATCTGGCAGTACTTGTGTTTCTATTTCTTGCTTAAGCACCGCATTGTTAATCTTTATTTCTTTTTGCAATTCTTCTTGATTCTTTGCGAGTGTTTCCTGGGTGGCAACATGAAATGAGGCATCTAGCATGTCTGGACTGCTGATGTGGCCCGGGCTGGGTATGAACCTTTGTAACATCTCGAATAATGTATTATGGTTCTGCGCCATGGTGCTCATGTTCTGTGTTATGGTGTTTATGTTTTGCGTCACGGTACTCATTTTGTCATCCAAGTCTTTTTGTTTTTCGTTCAGGATGTCAAGTTTGTCGTCGAGCCTCCTTTCTAATACCACAACAAGCTTGTCTTTGAGTAATGTATTGTTATCTTGCATCTTTTCCTTCACGCATTTTAGGTCAGCGGCAAGGGACTTTATGTCCTTCTCCATTTTTTCGATTTGCTCTTTTAGCTCCGCCATGGTCTTGGACCTTGTATGCGGAGGTGTGTATTTTAACGCTATTTTGGCGCTAATAATATATTAATTAATATTATTATTATTATATATATATTTTTTATAAACTATATATTATATTTTATATATAGTTTAAAAAAAAATATGTTTAAAAGAATAATAATTAATTATACATTAATTATTATATAATGAACCTTTATATTATTTTAAATATAATAAAACGAAATTAAATATTATAATATTTTGAAATATTATATGATAATATTTAAATTTTTTGTTTTTTGGTTTTTGCAGGACGTGGAGATGGAGGCGCAGATGGGCCGTGGAAGAGCAGAGGAGCGGATGTGGCAGCATGCAGGAACTGGCACAATGGGTGCACGTAGGAGTGCGGGAATGGAAGGCGCGAAGGTCGTATGCTGGAGCGCGGGGAATGGTAGGCGCGTGTGAGGAAGGGCGGATTGAGTGTGCAGGCGCATGGGAGGAGAGGACACGCGGGCGCAGGGAGGAGTAGGCTACGGTGAAGGGTAACGGTGAAGGGTAATGCAGCTGAGTAGGAGGACGAGGAGGGAGTTGTAGGTGGATTGGGTGATGAAGATGGATGCGTGGAGTTGGATGGTGGTGGAGGGTGCAGAAGCACGAGGGCAGGAGGACGAGGTGAGGGGAGCAACGTGTGGAGGGAGCAGAGAAGCGCCTGGAGAAATGGGGATGGTCGGAGCTGGGATTAGAGGAGACTGCAAATGGGAAGGAGAGGAATAGTATGTTGGCAGGAGGATGGAATGTGAAGGGAGATCGCGAGAAGCGAGAGTAGGGAGGATATTTCTATGGTGGAGAGAGAGAAGCGAGAGTAGGGAGTATGCAAGTGTGACGAATATGAGGGACGTGAGAAGATGTATGCAGGTGATTGGAGAAGTAGGGGAGTTGGAGAATGGCAGCGGGGAGAGGAAGTTGGTTTTTTTTTTTTTTTTGGATAGGGTTTGGGATGAAGTGACAGGTGAAGAAATGGAGCAGCGGAGGAATCGAAAATTGATGAGCCGAGTCCGAGGTCAAGGAGGGATTGATGAGCCGAGTCCAAGCTCTGAGTGCAAGAGCGAATCCGCTCTGATACCAAATGGAGCAACTAAATCCGGTTGTTCATTAGTTGAATCCGACTATCATTGTAATAATGAATGTGAATAGTAAATAATATATTAGATGATGGGTAAAATGTACAATAAGCTCGCCCTTTTATAGGCTTGAGCATGAAGGGTTACACCCTTTCATATAATTAACTAATCTATTTTAATAATTGATTTAATATTCATTACATTATGCTCCTGTACTTCGTAATATTTTTCTATCATTTTGAATAAAAGGCTTTGGAGGTCAAGAACTGTGTTGCGATTCTATGTGTGGATGAATATTGTCTTGAGCTTTGAAGTAACTGGTGGTGTTCATTTTTTTGCATCTCTCTGGTTAAGCTTGGCCTTTGAAGGAGAGTTGTCTCTTGGTAGGGTAAGGTTTAAAAGCTTGTTTGCTTGAAGATCTTATTGTTTATTTGTTTCAGATATCTTGGAAGTACATTTTTATTTTGTTTAATAATCTTGTTTTTTTGAGTTTCCGTCGCAAGTGGCACCAAATTTCTTAACCATTTTTTGTGCAAGTATTTTGTATTAGTTGCAGGTTATGTAGATTGAAGAAGAGGTTGAGTGTGCTTACATCTTCCTTCTCTTCGACAACTGAATAAAGACATATTCCCTCTTTGTTCAATTGTGAAGAACTCCATCATCCATATTCTGGCATCAAGCTTCTTCATATCTTCTCTTATTCTACAAAAAATATTTATTTTTGTTACAGATTATTTTGATAATTGATATTTGGTTTAGTATATTAAAATATATCAATAACTAAATCTGATTTCATTTATCATTAAAGTTAGATCTGATTTGAATGTTAAAACTCATAAATCTAGCTTTAAACAAGTACTTTTCATTGTTCAGTACTTCAAATTTTTATCTTTTAAAAGTTACTTGAATTATATGTTCAATCTTTATTGTTTAAATAAAGAATTTGACATATTTAACTTAACATTGCTTGTTGTTTTGCAGCAGAAGACGATAAAAGAGAGAGGCACTCTGGCCAAATTTCAAAGAAACAAGCCATCCGTAGATTCCTCTTTTCACAATTCTTTCTTTTGCCATTTTTCTAAGGCTCAATATTGTAAAACTTGTGTTTCCTATTCCACAAAGGAACACAAGTAGTTTCATATTCTAAATCATTGTAAAAAAGAGAGGCAAGTGAGCAGCCAAGTGCCCACACCCCATCTCCCTAGGGGGGGTTTGCACTTTTTTCATTTTTTTCATGTTTTTCAAGTTTCTTAAGTAAAATTAACCAATCCGGCTGTGTTCTCAGTAACGAGAGTATCGACATTGTGATTTAAAAAACTCACATTTAGTTCTTAAAAAACTTAAAATTGACAAGGGTTCGTTCCCCGTATGCTCTTGTGACCACTGCGGGCCTTTGGCTGGTTCAGCGGGACAATCAGAAAGGGATTGAAGTGACTAGTAATTAGTGGAACACTTCAATTAATCCCTACAAGTGAAAATTTGGCACTTCATTTGATTTTACCAGTTTGTGGGGAAATTCTGCAAGTGAAGCGGGAACCACTAGAAAGTGATTGTGGGGCACCGTTAGGCTACACCCTCGTTAACCCCACAACTCCATCTAGCCCACATGTCACTGTGAGAGCCACTCCTTGGTAAATCCGGACATATTCCTCGTACCCCTTGGTATATTTGGAATACCATTTCCCCTATAATAATAAGATCATTACCACATTCTTAATAAATTTTACCCACTCCCTAATTAATCATTTAATAATTCTAAAATTGACCAACTGAGACATTGCAATACTTCTCGAGACTACACTAGCAACCCCTTTACAAGCACTCCATTAACACTTGTCTATCTGGCTTTTCCATTTATGTTTGATGCTTAAGTTAATCAATGTGTTATTTGGAATGATATTTTAAATGCTAGTTATTTAAATTATTCGCAGTTCATCTCAGTTTCAATATTTGTTGTTATCATCTCCTAGACTAGTTGTTTTATTTCTATAGATTAAACACCTTAGTTTATTTTACTAGGGATCACCCCCCTTGGCTTCGCTAGGAGAGAGCCTAGACGGAGGAGTCAAGATCAAGTGACAACACTTGACTCTTGCTTGTCCCCAAGGTCGCACCTAGTGTCTTGAAGATTTCTGCCATGTGACCCAAGGTGCGAATTAGGCGGCAACATTTTGGCGTCGTTGTCAGGGATAAATCTTTTTATTCCCGGAATATGACTTTGAGTTTTCTTTTTTGTTTTTATGCTTTGTTTGATGAATGTTAAAATTTGAATAATTTTACTTGGATCATCTGGCGACTCCACTATTTTTAAATTTACCAAGGCATTCAACAAGAAGAAACTCTGAAGGCTTGCTTCAGTTCATCCCTAAGCCTAAACAGGTCTATCATAGGAGGAAAAGAAAGCTAGCTTCTCGTAGGATCCTTGAAAATCTTAGATCTGAGTCAATCCTTGACATTCACCTATTATTTGTTGATCCCCAATCAAGTGATTCACCTACCAGCATGGGCGATCTTTTTAAACCCTTGGACTTTACCGCCATTGCTGGTTATCCTCATCAAATCCATGATAAAGTCATTGAGAGGGTTCCCTCTTTTCATGGTGATGCCGCTATAACTGCGAAGTCTCACCTATTGTTTTTCACGCAGTGTTATGCCAAGTGGTGCCATAATGTGAATTTTGAAGATGTAAGATGAGGCTTTTTGCTCTATCCTTAGAAGTTGATGCATTTGAATGGTTCGCCAATTTGGCTGATAACAACATCAAAACCTTCGCAGAGTTTGAGACAACTTTTAGTTTAGATGGGGTGATAAAAAGAGAACCGACACCTGTTATCTGCCTTGATTGAAACTAAGAAGAAAGAGAATGAGACAATCGAGGAGTTTAATAAAAATTTCAATGATTTGGTTTCAAGACTGCATAAAGATATTAAACCTCTTGATGCATCAATTCTCATCTACTACATAGAAGCCTTTGAAGGAGAAATGGGATATCAACTGAGAGATAAGGAGCCAACAACTCTGCATGGTGCTATGGAAACTGCTGAAAAGATAGACAGAAACATGCAAGCATCTGGAAAATCCAATCTGCCTAGGTTTTCTAGAGGTAGTGTTCCCATCTCCAAATTGCATGATTCCAAGGGAAAAGCAGTTGAGCCAGAAAGTAAAGATCAAACTAAGGAATCCATGAAGGAAATAACAGAATTGATGAAACAGATGATGGTCAACCACACTTCCCAAATGAATGCAATGCAAAATAGATTGGTGGCCATGGAGAAAACTCACGTTGTTCAAAATCAAAGAAGTTTTCAACCAAGGCCAAATCAAGAGTGGAAGAAGAAGTATCCTCCCCAAGAGTAGAGACCTCCTAACCAACTTGAAACAAACAACATGGTTGATGAGGTTCCTCCCTATTGCATGCCTTGTGGAGAGTTCCATGAAGAATCTACTTGTCCAAATTTTTGTTACATAATGGAACAAGAACAGATTGAGAAAAGTAATTTTGTGGGTTATCCTAGATATCCTGATTATATAAATAATACCAGGAATGTTCATCCTATCTCCAAAGAAAAGTGGAAACAAGCAAGGGAGTACAGTCAGGAGAAGAATAATGCTACAAAGATTTTTGGTGAGAAACCTACTCTTGGGCAGATCATTGAGAAGTACAAAGGCATGGTCTATTAAAGAAGAAGGAATGCCATCCCAACTAAGTCGGATCAACACATGCCAAAGGTAAAAATCTCTTCCCATGTAGATTTGAATATTGATTTGGGTAATTGGTTGTCTAGTGCTAAATCCCTGTCCCAGTAATTGAGATCTTGAAAATTCCTAGTCAAAGAGATATTTTCATGAAAACCTTAGAGGAACCTAAGGAAAAGAATATTGAGAAACCTAAAGAAGCAATTATTGAAAAGACTAAGGAGAAGGTAGCCAACAAAACAAAAGAGAGAACTGTGAACAAGCTTGTTGAGAGTCCTACTAAAAAACAAAACAATTTTAATGAAGATACTCCTATTGTTTTGCATAGTAGAGATCCTAACAAAGAAGATCATCCTCCATTCTACATTTCGTTGATTGCAAATGATAAATTGTTGCACAATTGTATGCTTGATTCAGGTGCATCCTCTAACATCATGACCAAGAAAGTTATGGAGAAAATGGGTCTAAAGATAACAAGACCGTACCAAAACGTGTGTGCCATGGTCTCAAGGGACATTGATGTTGTAGGTATAATTTTGAATTTTTCAGTCAAGTTAGCTGCCTACCCAGACATTGGTGTGACCATGGACATTGTAGTCATAGTTGTGCCTGATACATGGGGAATGCTGCTATCTAGAAAGTGGGCTGCCTCCCTTGGCGGATCTATCCAAATGGATTGGACCTATGCCATGATTCCAGCTTCTGAAGATGCACATGTCAAATTGTATAGGGAAAAGGAAAGAAAGTATCCTGACTAACAAGATAATGAATACATCTACGAGATAGATAGTCTGGGAAACCATGCCATCTATGCAAATTACCTTATACCTATCAGGGAGAAAGCTAAGAATGAAGAAGTTGATGAACTATGGAGGATGAGTTTTGATGGAGCTTTTTCCAATTCAGGTAAAGGGGTTTTAACTTCACCATCAAACCAGAAGTTTAACTTTTCTTATATAGTTGAATTTGATGCATCTAATAATGTGGCCGAGTATGAAGCACTTTTGCTAGGGCTTGAGATTGCAAAGGACATGGGAATTAAGGTGTTAACTATTAAGGGTGATTCAGACTTGATTGTTTCCCAAGTCAAGAATTTGTTTGCTTGTAAGTGTGGAAGACTAATAAAGTATAGGAATGCTGTGTGGGACACTATGGAGTATTTCAATGCTTTAGACCTCATGGCAGTGCCTTGTTTAGAAAACAGTGAGTAGACAAATTAGCAGTGGCAGCTTCCACTTTAGAGTTCATTGAAGAGTTGATAGAGGGAAATGGGAAATTTGAAATAAATTTTAGGCCCTCTGTCCCAAACAACTTGAATCATTGGCAATTGTTTAAAGATGACAAGCAGATTATAAACTTCATCAATAACATGAAAGAATTTTCAGACTTTCAAGTCAGTTTTTAGGAGGAATAATCTTGCAAGGGTAAAGACGAGTAGCCTAGTAATCCTGTCCCCAAGAAAGTGGTAGAGTGGGAAAGAGATTTTGATAGGCAGGATAGGTGTAAAACTAAAGAAACCAAAAAAATGGAGGACTACATAGAAATAAACATTGGCATTGAAGAAGAGCTGAGAAAAATAAAAATTGGAAAAGGGACTTCTGAGAAAGAGAGAAAAAACTTAGTTGAGTTGGTAAAATAGTTTAGAGATGTGTTTGCTTTTACATATGATGAACTAAAATCTTATTGAGGTGATGTGTTTCAGCACACAATTCCATTAAAACCAGATTCCATACCTTTTTGTCAAAAACTCAGAAGAATAAACCCCAAGTTAGCTCATATGGTCCAACAGGAGTTATAGAAAATGTTGGCAGCAGGCATCATTGCTCCAACAAGACATTCATCATGGTGCTCAAACTTGGTTATTGTTAGGAAACATAATGGGCAGTTGAGGATATGCATTGATTTCCGAAATCTGAACATCTCATGCATAAAAGATAACTATCCTTTGCCAGATATGGAGACCCTATTGCAAAGGGTTAACGAGGTCAAGCATGATGTCTATGCTTGACGGGTTCTCTGGGTATGACCAAGTCCTTGTTAAGAAAGAAGATCGACATAATACTACTTTCACTTTACCTTGGGGAATGTTTGAATATTTAAGGATGCCCTTTGGTCTTCTGAATGCAGGTGCAACATTCCAAAGAGCTATGGATTATGCTTTCAATGAGTTAATTGGAAAGATAATTGAAATCTATCAAGATGACCTTACTGTTTTCTCCAAAGAAAGATTTGATCATATAGGCCATCTTAGGAAAGTTTTTGAAAGATGTAGAAAGTTTGGTATTTCTTTGAATGCCGCCAAGTTGGTTTTGGGTATAGATGAAGGCAAGTTGCTTGGGCATATTATTTCTAAGGATGGTGTGAAAATAGACCTTGAAAGAGGAGAAGCCATAAAGAAGGTTCCCTTGCCTCAAAATAAGAAAGCCTTACAGTTCTTTAATGGCCAAATCAATTTCATAAGAAGGTTCATCCCAAACTTAGCTGAGTTAATGAAACCCATGCATAAATTACTTTAAAAAGATATTAATTTTGAATGGGATAGTGAAGGAAAAGAAGCCTTTAGAAGCATCCAAGATTGCATGTAAGGTCCCCAGTCTTAACTAGCCCGAATTATTCCAAAGAATTCTAGATATTCTTCTTTGCCTCAGAAGACACAATTGTCGGAGTTTTGTTGCAAAAGAAGAAAGAGGGTCAGGAACAACCAATTGCCTTTATGAGTAGGTCCTTGCAGAATTCAGAGCTAAAGTACACTATAATGGAAAAACAATCCTATCCCTTGTTAAGTCTTTAAATCCTTTAGAACCTATGTTGGATACTCTAAAGTGGTTGGTTATGTGCCCCATTCAGCAGTAAAAGACATTTTATCCCAGCAGGATTTCCTTGGTATAAGAGGAAAATGGGTATCAAAGATCCAAGAGCGTGACTTAGAGATTAGACCCACTAAATTGGTCAAGGGTCAAGGTCTGGCTAAAATGATGACAAAAGGAAATGAGCTAGCCTTAGGTACGATTTGTCAGAACAGTTCGTCGGCCTCAACCAGCTCAACAGAGCTTCAACGTCTTCAATAGCAACAATGGTATTCAGATATAGTTTTCTATCTCCTCAACCTGACTTGTGCTGAACATCTAGTCGACCAAAAGAGAAGGTCGTTAAGATTACAAGCCACTAAGTATTGTCTTCCTCAAGATGGTTTGGGTTGGAAAAACCCAGATGGTCTCATACTTAGGTGTGTAGATGAAGAAGAGTTTAAAAAACTCTTAGAAGAATTCCACCTAGGATTTTGTGGTGTCCACTTTGCAGCTAAAACTACAGCCCACAAAATTCTTAGAGCAGGATACTATTGGCCCACTTTATTCACTGATGTGCACAGGCCTGTTAGGAACTGCCAGAAATGTCAACTATTCACAGGAAAACAAAAACTTGTCACACTACCTCTAAAGCCACTAGTGGTTGAAGCCCCATTTCAACAATGGGGTCTTGATTTCATTGGTAAGTTCAAAGATAATTCAAGTAATGGTTACACTTGGATTTTGATTGCAACTGATTATTTTACCAAGTGGGTAGAGGCCATACCTACTAAAGTAGCAACCGAGAAAGTAGTGATGGATTTCCTTGAAGATAAAATCATTACTAGATTTGGGGTGCTAGCTAAGATAACCACTGATAATGCCAAATATTTTAGTTCAGTAGCCATGTCATCATTTTGTTTCAAGTATGGTATTATCCTATCCCATTCTTCGAATTACTATCACCAGGGAAATGGTCTGGCTGAGTCAAACAACAAAAACTTGATGACCATCGTTAAAAAGATTATTGGTGATAATAAAAAGTCTTGGGATAGTAAGATCAAATTTGCTCTTTGGGCAGACAGAATCACCAAGAAAAGTGCAACGAGAAAGTCTCCTTTTGAGTTGGTTTATGGCACAAATGTGACTTTGCCAGTTCATCCCAAGTTACCAGTGTATCAGACTTTGCAAGATTCAGGGTTTGACCAGGATGATTATCAAAGGAAAATTCATGAGTTGGTAGACTTGGATGAAGTCAGGAGAAAGGCAGTTGATCAGAGTATCAAAAGTCAGGATAAAATTAATTTTTTTTGATAGATCTTCTAGGCCTAGAGATTTTCAGAAGGAGATACAGTGTTACTATGGGACAAGCGGAGAGAAAAGCGTGGCAAACATGGAAAGTTTGACAGCTTATGGATGGGTTCTTACATCATTAATGATATAGCCGGTATCAATTCATTTCATCTTAGCGACATGGATGGTGAAAAGCAGACTCTGCCAGTGAACGGGCAGCTTCTGAAGTTATTCTTCAGTGACAACATCTGATGCCCATGGGGGCATCTTTGTATCATGGGTTTCTAACCTTTCTGCATTTTATTTCATAGCTTAATTTTTGTATAATAGATTGTTTACATAGAAATTCTTTTGTTGTACATTATCTTGTATTATAAATTGCAACTTGTTATTTCATTTGGTTATATATACATGTGACTGACTTATCTTAGTTTTGTGCAGGAACCAGAGATTCAAGGTTTCTCGTATGATCAATTTTCATGAAGTTTAGATCAATCACACGTCCCACAGTTGGAGCCAAATGTTTCCAACTAAGTTTTACTAGGTTGGATTTCTAAACAAGCCGCCAAAGATGAACAATCTCTTGTTCAAATTTCAAGTTCAGAAGTCCTTGCAGGCCTTCCTAGGCCTTTTTAATTTTTTTTTTTAACATGTTCATACCCCATGGGGAATTGTAATAAAATGAGTTAGCATGATGACTTTATGTAAAATGTTTGGTTTCCTAAGACTTATTCATTAATGCATTATTCCAGGGTGTTTTTTTTTTGTTAATTATTTATTGTTTTTAAGCAATAAATAATTTTCGAGTTTTTCACCTAAACCTCAAAAGTTGGAATAATCACCTTATTAATTAAGCCTTAGGAGGTTATTGAAGCCTATGTGTCGATGTATATTACCATGCTAATCATTATTTTGAGTCATTATGAAGATGTCCTATTTCCCCCATAGGTTTTTTTAAATTTCCGGAATATATATATATATTTTCCCGTTTTTATAGGCTTATTTTTAATAAGTTAATTGTAAAAGTTATAAAAGTGTGGCTAGGAGGTTGTTTTTGCCATGGGGGTGCTCATTTTCTAACTCAGAGTACTCGCTTAACCCCTAGACTCACTTTCCTAAGTTTCTGAGTAATTATTCAACCCCAAAATTAATAATTACTTGAAAAACCTAAAAAAGACCAAAAAATGAAATATTTAAAAAATTCGACAATTAAAAAAAAAAGAAAAGATAATTGCCAAAAATGAATTTTGTGACTTGGAAAATCAATTTGGTAAGTACCTGGGCAAGGGGGACAAGCTAGATGTTGTCGTTTTGGCGAATCTCATGAGTTGTGAGTTTCCTCTCCAAGGGAGGGGCACAAATCTTCAAGTGGAGACGCTAGCTTGGGTGGAAAAGCTTATGGATTGGAAAAAGAGCCGGGTTTTAGCAAGTGGCATATCCATCAGTGGATGTTGCCATAGATTGCACCTATGTTGCAGAAAACGTGGGCGCCAACCCCATTTCTAGCATTTCCCTGTTTCGAAACTTTTAAACGCGTACCGTACGGCCCAGAAATGCGTTTCCGTACAAATGAAACATGTTTTCGAGATGGAAACACGATTTGTTCATACGGAAATGTGTTTTCGATACGGTTGCAGTCAATTAGGTCACGTTTCCAGAAAAAATGTTACCGTGCAGCAGTAGTTTTTGGTAATATTAATGGTAATGTTAAATTCTTAAAGTAAAAGTGACATTCTCCTTATCTTTTATTTTCCAACCTTTTACTTAAATTTTTAACATTACCATTAATTGTTTCAGGATGTTTGAGAGTGGTTCCAACCTTATCGGACTTCATATGCAAAAAGTAGAATTTTAGATCCCATTCAAAATTCAGCAGACTTAATAGTTTTTAGGATTGCAAAGTTTCCACTAGCTTCTACCATGTATGAGGGTATGGAATTGGCATTTAATCAAGCAGATCAACCCCAATATGTATCTTGATGTTGGTGGTGTTGATTGTTGAACTTCTCTGTCGTGACATTAATAAAAATATACTCTTCACTCAAACAAAATCACTTATTTAGCATGGGAAGTTTTTTCTACCTTATTTTAACGACTGGATTAGGAAGTTTCATCAAAATTGTAGAGTGTTGAGCTGTTGACTAATGCCCTTGGAGGATCAAGTTTAAAATTTGAGTTAGAGACAAAGGCTAGAGCCTAGAGGAGGGAGGCATAGGGTGTTATTGATGAATAGGATCTCAGTATAGAAAATGATTTGTCGACATGTATGATTTATGATTTATATTTCACATTTATTTTTTAAAATAAAAAATGTTCTTGCTCATATATATATATATATATCGCGTTTCCTTGTTTCCAAAATTTTGAGGGGTCATGTTTTCCCTGTTTCCCCGTTTTGTGCAACTTAGGATTGCACCATTTTCCAACTCACCTCACCTCATTGCCACCTCTCCAACCCTAGCACATCCTTGAGGAAGATGTGTCCCCCCTCTCTTTGCCAGTTTTGCTATTTAAGCATGCTTCCTCTCTTCATTTTACACATAAGATTTTGGCAAGGAACTTATGCTCCTGTACTTTGTAATATTTTTCTATCATTTTGAATAAAAGGTTTTGGAGGTCAAGAACTGTGTAGCGATTCTATGTGTGGATGAATATTGTCTTGAGCTTTGAAGTAACCAGTGGTGTTCATTTTCTTGCATCTCTCTGGTTAAGCTTGGCCTTTGAAGGAGAGCTGTCTCTTGGTAGGGTAAGGTTTAAAAGCTTGTTTGCTTGAAGATCTTACTGTTTATTTGTTTCAGATATCTTGGAAGTACATTTTTATTTTGTTTAATAATCTTGTTTTTTTGAGTTTCCGTCGCAGGTGGCACCAAATTTCTTAACCATTTTTTGTGCAAGTATTTTGTATTAGTTGCAGGTTATGTAGATTGAAGAAGAGGTTGAGTGTGCTTACATCTTCCTTGTCTTCAACAACTGAAGAAAGACATAGTCCCTCTTTGTTCCATTGTGAAGAACTCCATCGTCCATATTCTGACATCAAGCTTCTTCATATCTTCTCTCATTCTGCAAAAATTATTTATTTCTGTTACCAATTATTTTGATAATTGATATTTGGTTTAGTATATTAAAATATATCAATAACTAAATCTGACTTCATTTATCATTAAAGTTAGATATGATTTGAATGTTAAAATTTATAAATCTAGCTTTAAACAAGTACTTTTCAATACTTTAAATTTTTATCTTTTAAAAGTTACTTGAATTATATGTTAAATTTTTATTGTTTTAATAAAGAATTTGAAATATTTAACTGAACATTGCTTGCTATTTTGCAGCAGAAGACGATAAAAGAGAGAGGCACTCTAGCCAAATTTCAAAGAAACAAGCCATCTAGAGATCCCTCTTTTCACAATTCTCTTTTTGACCATTTTTCTAAGTCTCAATATTGTAAAACTTGTGTTTCTTATTCCACAAAGGAACACAAGTAGTTTCGTATTCTAAATCATTGTAAGAAAGAGAGGCAATTGGGCAGCCAAGTGTCCACACCCCATCCCCACAGGGGGGATTTGCACTTTTTTCATTTTTTTTACTTCTTTTTTTCATTTCTTTCATTTTTTTCAAGTTTCTTAAGTAAAATTAACCAATCCGGCTGTGTTCTCGGTAACGAGAGTATCAACATTGTGATTTAATAAACTCACATTTAGTTCTTAAAAATCTTAAAATTTACAAAGCTTCGTTCCCCGTATGTTCTTGTGACCACTATAGGCCTTTGGCTAGATCAGTGGGACCATCATAAAGGGATTGAAGTGACTAGTAATTAGTGGAACACTTCAATTAATCCCTACAAGTGAAAATCCGACACTTCATTCGATTTTAATTTTTACCAAGTTGTGGGAAAATTCTGCAAGTGAAGCAGGAACCACTAGAAAGTGACCGTGGGGCACCGTTAGGCTACACCCTCGTTTGATGTAGTGTTGAACACAACACCACGACTCCATCTAGCCCATATGTCACTGTGAGAGCCACTCCTTGGTAAATCTGGACATATTCCTCGTACCCCCTGGGTATATGTGGAATAGCATTTCCCCCATAATAATAAGATCATTACCACATTCTTAATAAAATTTACCAAGAATTTATCCACTCCCTAATTACTCATTTAATAATTCTAAAATTGACCAACCGAGACAACTGCAATACTTCTCGAGACTACACTAGCAACCCTGTTACAAGCACTCCATTAGCACTGGTCTATCTGGCTTTTCCATTTATGTTTGATGCTTAAGTTAATAAATGTGTTATTTGGAATGATATTTTAAATGCTAGTTATTTAAATTATTTGCAGTTCATCTCAGTTTTAGTATTTGTTGTTATCATCTCCTAGACTAGTTGTTTTATTTCTATAGATTAAACACCTTAGTTTATTTTATTAGGGACCACCCCCTTTGGCTTCGCTAGGAGAGAGCCTAGACGGAGGAGTCAAGATCAAGTGACAACACTTGACTCTTGCTTGCCCCCAAGGTCGCACCCAGTGGCTTGAAGATTTCTGCCACGTGACCCGAGGTGCGAATTAGGTGACAAAAGGCCCACCATTGAGCCATTCCTGACTGTAGAACTTGGGGTTCAAGGAGTGGGCCAAGCAATGCAAAGATGTGCAATTCTTATCCCACCTGGAGATAAGAATATCTTGAATGGTGGACCATAAGTTCTCTGCCGATGTCTCATACTCGGGACACTCATTCTCCATAACAATGGTCCTCATGGACTCAATCATGGAAGCCCACCCCTCATAAACATCCGCTAGGATGGGCTGGTTCGTGTCTGCAAAGCGCAACAAAGAAATGAGTGGCTCCATGATCTTAATGGTAAGATCCACCCTCTCCCACCAAACATCATCTAATACTGTGTCCTTCACCTTTTTTGAAGCACTTTGATCCGTTTTTCTCCAGAAAGACCAATACTCTGAAATCACCATGGACTCAAGAGCGGTTTTAACCTCCCTCAACCTCTTGAGCATGATGAATGAGGAAGCAAACCGAGTATCTGCAATCTTCAGCAATGAAAGATGTGTGTACTCTTTGTAGATGGTTAGGGCATTTGTGTGGTTTTGTACAAAGTTACGATATGGCGTGCATCGTCAATAATGTTGCCAATCCATGTCACATTTGAAGCAATGGGTTTGAGTGCTAAGTTCAAGGAATGGACAATGCAAGGTGTCCAAAAAATCTGTAAGAGCAAAAAAAACAAGTATAAATGTATCTACAACAGTAACAAGTAACAACTCAAATCATTAAAATGATCTTTCCCCTAGATAAATTTTTTGATAAATTCAAACAATGAGTAAATTAGCAATGAAAGGTGTCCAAAATGAAAATACCTATGGATATTTAGTTTTCACAAACATGCCAGCGACCTTGCAAACATGTGCATTGTCCGTGATGATTTGTACACAAGAATCAACACCCACTTCAATGACTTTAATGAATAACTCACCCATAAAATGTGCATCCTTGTATTTCCCAAGAGCATCCACCGCTTTCAAGAACACTGGTCCATTTTGGGAAGATACCATGAAATTGATGAGTGGATGGCGTGTTGGATCCGTCCATCCATCATAAACTATACTCACTCCGGATGAGGGCCATGTTGATCTAATTGGCTCAAGAATTTTATCCACCTCCTTCTTTGCTTTAACCAACAATGTGGTTCTAAGCTTCTCTTAACCAGGAGGCATATAACCAGATGGAGCTTGTTCAATGAGACTTCGACACATCTCAATAAACAATGGTGACTGTGCAACACTGAATGAGATGAAGTTGAGGTAGAAAATTAATGCAATGGTGAGGTCCACCTCTTCTCGTGCCTCTTGTTGGAAAATCTTGTCCATTGGACCACTTGAAGATGGCCTCTTTCTTGCTAGATGCGTATCAGCTCCGCTAGGTGGAAATGGAGGTTGAAGGCTAGAGGGTTTCCTTAAGAATGGAAGAGGATCCTCATCCTTTTTCTTGCTTGCTATTGCTACATTGCTTAAGCCTTCTTGATCCTCCTTTCCCATTTTTCTCCTTTGGGTAACACTCACTCCTTTACATGAAGAAATCCCACAAGCAGGAAGGACCAACAAATGGCCCTTAACTCGGTAGTATGTGCTCTTAAACTCATTCTTGCAAAAATTGCAAGTCCAAGACACATTGCCTCCCCAACCTAGCTTTGTCCCAGCCCCTTCTTTCCTAGTCACATACCTCCACAACGAGTATTTTTTCTCTTGGATTTGTTGTCTTGCTAAAACAGGGTTCAATGGAGCATGAGCTCCACAAGCAGCAGATGGAGCACCAACAGGAGGAGTAGAAGAGCTTGTGTTTGGAGGAATAGGAGGGGAGACAATAGATGGGGCATTTCTCCCATTCCTTTGCCCTTTAGCTCCTGCCCTAGTTGAATGAGACATTGTTCTTCTTTTTGATGGTTTAGCTTGCAATTCATCCAACCAAATCCACCTTCAATGGGCTTTGAAACCCTTCCAAATCCTTTAAATCTTCTTCACCTGCAAAAAAAAACAACTCTTTGAGCTCTCTCCACAAGTGCAAATGACAAAATAAAAGTAAAAAAACGTTTTTAAAGAGGGCCTGTGCGTCCTCCTCGCGAATTACGTGTCCTGTTTTTGGGACACGTGTTGACAGTCCCAGGACACGCTGCAGAGACGTGTTCGACATGCTCTGTTAGCGTATCCATGTTCGACATGTGACACGCGAGCCTAAAACAATGTGTTCGGTTTCTTAGGATACATGCCTAAGATCTAAAACTGAAAACTTTTAATAGTTCTAACTTCTAAGTTAACTATTACACAATAGCTTAAAACTTAAAAGTCAAAATAGTAACAAAAATTTACAACATTGTATACATGAAAGATGAATCATTTTGAAATTTAAATAAGAAATAAATTTATATTTGTAATCACATTTGTAAATACTAAATTATATTTTTATAAAACTATAATAGCATGCGTTGATATTTTTACCCAAAAAAAATAAAAAAAAATGTAAGAGATCAAATATGAAATACCTGTGCTCTGCAGCGTGTTGTGGCTGAGAGGGGGAAAACTCATTGTGAGTGTGAGTCTGTGTTGAGCCATGAATTGAAACTTTGAGCATGTGCCGAGAGCTAAAGATTCGAGAGGGGGCCACGAGTTGTGCTCTTCAAGCTCAGAGGGACGCACATGGGATTGTAGGAAGCAGAGCCATAGATAGGGGAGTCGTGCATGGGACTATAGACGAGAGCCGACCTAGTAAGTAGCGACACACGGAGTGATGTGTAGAACCATAGTGTAGAGGATTACGCAGGTGCTAGAGTGTTGGAGTGATGGGTAAACCATAGGGTTATGCGGGTGCAGTGTGTTAGAGTGTAGGTTAGAAATGTAGGATAGAGTAGAGAGAATATGAGGGTGTTGCAGGTTAGAGGAATAGGAGGAGGTTTAGGTTAGGTTTTTAATTAAAATTTTTTATTTTTATTTTATTTTTAATTGTGTCAGTTGAGGGATGTCTAGGAGTTCTCGATTGATCGAGGGAGGCTCTTGAAAAGTCCCCAATTTTGATGGGTATGTTTAGAGTACGGCTCATAAGTCCCAAAGTCCCCTACGGAGTCCTCGATGAATTGGGGACGTTTTCGAGGAGTTCTAAAGTCCCCGAAACGCGGGAAGTCAAGAAAAGCCAAATTTTTTGGGGGGGACGGGTCCTCGTGCAACATAGTTATATACCCATATAAATTTATAGACCATTGTTATATACACATCAATTTATTTACTAATTAGTAATCATTGATATTCTACTTTAGTATATTATATATGTTTTTATTTCCAAGGAAAACCTCATGGGGTAAACCCAAAGGGATGCTTCCTCAAATTTGTGGATGGCATCCCTAGTAAACTTGTCAACATAGACTACTGTTCCTCAACTAGGGGGTTTAACTTTAAACTGGTCATCTGCTGGCACGGAACTAGCCAAATGCCCAACAACATTGGCAACAACCAGTTGAGCAAACCCTTTGGGCTTTTAGTATATTATAGTTATATAATAATATACATCATATTAATTTATATATATCAGTATTGAACATGATGCATGCTCTCAGCTGAAATGTGGGAAGGCCCATGAACACGACAAGTAAGAATGTAATATCACTCAAGCACAAGTACACAAGTGTTTTTGAACTATACATAGCAATGTTGCACAACTCGGACTCAACAAAGAATTGGTTGGCATGTGACTCGTCGACTCGGGAAAGCCTAGGGAAAGACTCAGGACAAACTTGACAAATACGAAAAAAACTTAAAATATGGTAAAATTTGGGCACAAAAAAGAGGTTAATGGCATTTCCAATCCATATAAGTTGTAAAACTACAATATATGCAATAATTAATAACATCATCTCATAAACTATGATAAATCATAATACAACATAACGCAATTGATTTGTATTAAAAAATTTAAATTTTAAATAGCGAATAGGAAAATGATTCCATGATCAAAATCAGATTTGCCAACAAGTTCAAAATTCAAATACATAAACCATAACTTAGTCTCATAACTATTGTCACATATATATTGTAGCTGGGCTACCATGATGCAGCATGCAACATATAGATGGATCTCTTTATTTTTCTGAGCCAGACATTCAGATGGGGATACAACATGGATTATTATTATAGCATGGGCCATTAAGAGCCTTCATTCAATAGCAGATGCAGAGTATTTCCTTGCCATGATTGAAATCTCCTTGTCCATTGAGATGACTTTGGTGATGACATAGTTCATTTGAGCATAGCATCAGAGACAATACACAGCTCATAGATGGGCATATTAGGTAGAGGCATGCATATGGTGAGATCAAGTATATTGCTTCTTGGTAGGTTTTTGCTCTCTAGTGTATATTAATACCTTTGACTTGTTATGCTATGATGATTATGGTGGCCTACACTTATATATGATCTATTTTACTAATGCCTAACTTATGTTGAGAATGATTAGAGAATCTAAAGTTGAAGGCCATTGCTTATGCAATGCTTTAAGCAAATTTTAGTCTATATTTCTATGTTGGGTCCATGTGTCACTTGTCCTCATTCATCCAGTTTCATCCATAATTGATTTATCCCATGACTTATGACTAAGACCTGTGAGATTGCAGATCTTTTTCCCCACTTTGACCCCTATGCATGATGATCCCATGTTGTTTTGTGTCTCGGCTATGAGTTGTGCAACAAAACTTGCCAAAGCCTTGATCCTTCTGGGCCAGGAGAACCTGCTGGTGTTGGTTCCTGAGCTTAGGTGAGTTGGGTTTTGAAGCCTTGACCTCTCTGGTTGGTTTTCCTCGATGTTTGGTCCTGATTGTGGATATTCCCCCTTAGTTGCCTGAAGAGTGTTGACTTTTTAGGGTTAGAAGACTTTTTAACATAAGTAGTAAACTTTAATGCATGAACATATAAAATCAGATTCAGAATAGTACCGCTCTAATAAAATTTGAACTGTAATAAAACAAACATAATTTTCATCTCTTTCAACTTAACGCTCCATTAGTCATTGTGTTAAAGTTGGTCCTCGAGAATCATCAAATGCCATGTATAGTAACAACATGTTAAAATAATGTACAGTAGATATCAGCAGTAAAGAATCATGACCGATATTTGGATCAACCTTATACTCAGATATTTCAGATTTGATCTTGTCACTGAAGGGACAAGTCAACTAGACAAACAATTTACGTACCTCGAGAGAGAGCCTAAGTGGTTTAAAGTAGAAGCATACCGACCCAGACTTCTTAGTCAACAAGTACAGTCAAACCCAGTACAGTCATGCTGACAAAGGACACACAGTCACGATGAATAAGGATGTAGTCACATATTGCAGAGACACACAATCATACTTTGCACAGTCATGCTGGAAAAACAACAGTCCACACATAGAGTGAAACTCAAGGTCACGCTGGAAAAACCATAGTCCCCACAGTCCACATAGGCTCATGGTCACGCTAGGGAAGACCTAACGTCTACACAGGCTCACAATCACACTGGGGAAGAAAACACAGTCCACACTAGAAATAAGCTCACGATCACAATGGAGAAGACCCACAGTCCACATGAGAAACAGGCTCACGGTCATGGTGGAGAAGACCTACAATACACAGTAGAAACAGGCTCACGGTCACGGTGGAGAAGACCCACAGTCCACACTAGAAACAGGCTCACGGTCACAGTGGAGAAGATCCACAGTCCACACTAGAAACAGGCTCACGGTCACGATGGAGAATCACGGAAGGATCACGCATATTAGTCACGCTAGAGAAGAAAACACAGTCCACACTAGAAATAGGCTCACAGTCACAGTGGAGAATCACAGAAGGATCATGCAGATCAGTCACGCTAGAGGATCCCGCAAGTATAGTCACCGTGGGGGATTGTGGAATGATCATGCAGATACAAATGACCCAGTCCCCTGGGGCAGTGAAAGACCACGCGGAGCAGTAAGAGGCAAGACTCGCGGGAGGTAAGTCACGAGATCTCAGTCACGCAGACGCAAAGGTCAGTCACGTGGAGGTAGAGGTAGCTCAGTCACTTGGACGCAGAGGTAAGCCACGTGAGCTCAGTCATGCGGAAGTAGTAAAATCACGGGATGGTTCTAGTCATGGCAGCAGTAGCAGTCGCGAAGGAGAGTCACGTGGGACAAGGAGTCGCGATCATCAACAGTTGCATGATGAAAACATTCACGCGGAGATAGATAGGTAAGTGAGGTAACACTTAATGGATAATGGAAAATGAAGGATAACCTTTTCCTTTTATAAGTTAGGGATTGACTTAGGATAAGATAAAGAGGTCTAAGGTAAAATAAAATAAAAGGTCCAAAGGTTTTACAATAAACCATAAGATAAAATAAATGGTTCAAAAATCTTTATTAATAAAACCATAAAGGTTTTATTAATAAAACTATAAAGTAAACATTTAAAGATTTTATAATAAAGTCATAAAGTAAATGGTCCAACCGAAAGATAAAAAGAACTTAGGTTAGTGTACCAAAGAAACCCATAAGGTAAGAGTCATCATAACAAAGGTACACACACAATAAGAGTGCTAGGACCAAGTAAGATAAAGGACCATGAATCAACCAAGGGGTTCACAATAAAACAACACATACCCACAAGATAAGGTGAACCATAAAAGGTGGACAAAACAACTCCTTTATAGGATCAGCAAGATCAATAATTCTTTTCTCTCTCTCAAGGTACATTGTTATATATATTTTTGTCATCACCGTATAAGGGGGAGATCCAAACCGGATGGTACAATCCTTTGGTCCTCAATACTGCTCCCAAGGGTTAGGTGCTAGTGACATCATCAAGGGGTGGCCAGTCCCTTGAGAAACAACCTAGCAGTAACCGATTAGGAGAGAGGACATCACACATCATTATTTTGGTTAACTGACCAAGATCCTCCATTCTTTAAAGAATGGCTCTCAGCCCTAGGCTGAGTTTCAGTCCCAGATTGAATAACTGACTAAGTGCCTCCATTCTCCCAGAGAATGACCCTCAGTACTAAGCTGAGCTTCAGTCCTAGACTGAATCAAATTCCTGGTAACTGACCAGATGTCTCCATTCTCCTAGAGAATGGCCCTTAGTACTAAGCTGAGTTTTAGTCCCAGACTGAATCAAATTCCTGGTAACTGACCAGGTGCCTCCATTCTCCCAGAGAATGGCCCTCAGTACTAAACTGAGCTTTAGTCCCAGACTGAAAATTGATCAACCACCTACAGGATCTGCTTGGTCTCGGACCAAGAGTCAGCCTGGTCCCAGACCAAGAATGTCTATGCCTCTACCTGCAGGATCTTCTTGGACATTGTGTCCCTAGTCCCAGACTAGAATACCCTAGAGGCACATAGGGGCCCTAGCCACATGCTAGGGGCTTTTCCATGACATCAACATGCTTGGTCCCAGACCAAGAACCCTAGGAGACTATTTAGGGCCCTAGGGTACCTTCTAGGGCCTTACTATGCCCTAGTTAACTGACTAGGGTACCATCCTTCCTGAGAATGGGTTTCGCAGCTGCACTAACTTTAGCAAAGAGTTGTTAGCTAAAACTTGAAGCAATATGTCTACCATCATTACATGCATTATGTGATACATGTTATATACTATGAAGTGCAAGCCCATAAATAATATTGCAAATTGTCTTTAGACACAACTCAAAAAGGGCTAAGAAATGAAATTGTGAAAGGCCCAAATAAAGCAGTGGATAAATAAATGCGAAATCTAAAGATTGCTGGCCATCTTATCTAAAATGTAATGATTAATTCCTCATGGAGCTTGTGGGTTTTGATGTGAGATGGAGTAAGGGACAACTAATTCTAAGTGTCCCCTTGGATCTCTTTACTACAATTTCTTGTGTACTCAACGCAAGGGTCCTAGAAAAGATCCTCACAGAGCTTGATTATTAGCTTGGATGTGAGCTGTAGACATGTTAAAGTTGAATGGACTCTTTTCAGATCAACTCATCCATTTGTGAGTCACCACCATCCTCTATTGTTATCTATCATGCATATGTCACTGTGGTTGTGTGTATTTGTCATCATTTAGAGAGATAATATGGTCAAAGTCAACTAGAAGAAGTCATTACCCTTTTGCCTTAGCCTTGATTTCCATCTTCACCCAGCACTAGCAAATTGATTAAACTTTGTAAGTATGGCATATACAAGGGACTTCCAAAAGATTCAAAGATTCTTCAAAGACATTGGTATATTTTATTAATTAATATTATTATTGTCACCATGATTATGATTAACATGATTTAAGTTTGGTTTTGATATACATCTTGGAGTAGTTGTTACCTTGGATACATGTAGGACCAGTTCAACTTATTATCTCACCTTCAGTTTGGGTACTTTGACCCGGTCAACCCAGTTGACCAAGTCAAACACGGCTCCCAATGCATTAACTGCAAAAATCAATAGTGGTTATATTTGCTCTAGACATGCCCCAGACCAATATTGCAGTCTCAATTTTCATTGGATGGTCACGATTATTGAGTTCCAGAGTTTATTATTATTATTTTTATTGACTCTAGCCATTATTTTTATTGTGATATGATGATATTTTTGGCATTTTAGTGTTTTAGTGAGTATGGTAGTCACTAGTACCTTTCTACCATGTATCCAGACACTTTTGTGCAGTTAGTTTGCCCCAGTTCTCAACCTGAAGGAAGTTATGATGTTTTTATTATTATTTTCAGAGGTTGTGCCACTAAAAAATGATTTAGGAAAATCACTGAAGAAAGCGATTTGGATTGTGTGGTCAAGGAAATGATTCTAGATGATTTATTATGGCTCTCCGGACATCTCTACACCAGTTTCATTCAATTTCATGTTCCAAATTATTTATTTGGCTCTCCTTGGGAGGACGTACCCCATAGGGCACCTGCCCCCTTGGTCATTTGATGTATTTCATTGATATATCTTATGTTATGATGTTGTATTGGGGCCTAGGGTGAATTGAGCCCCTAAGATGACCCTAGAAACTGCACCCTCTCTACTTAAGAATGCATCCCTCTCATGCACTGATTCACCCTCCTCAATAGCTTCTCACTTTCTGAACAATGCGCCCTTTTTTCCTTCTCAACTCTATTTTATCGTTTGATTGCTTTTAGGGATCAAAATCCCTAATTTAATTTTCATGCAAAAATCTCGTCATGCAAACTTTTCATTAAAAAATGCATGCATGCAAACTCAAAAAAGAGTTTTGCTTCCACATGAAGCAAGGTTAGGGGTCCAACACTTTTCCTTGTTAACTTTTCAACACTTCCTCTTAGCGAGGAAATTTTGCACCACTCCCATCTTGTCCCTAAAATAAACAAACTTGCCTCTCATCAATGACTTCGTGAGAATTTTGCACATACTGAAGTTCAATTGTTCCCCTTTGAACATAATCCCAGATGAAATGGTATCTGATCTCAACATTTTTCGACTGGTCATGAAATACTTGATTCTTCGTGAGTTTCATGGAACTCTGATTGTCATAGTAGATCACATTTGGCCTCAATTGCTAATTAAATAGGCTCACTAGCATCTTGTGAAGCCAAATAACCTCACAACTAGCCAAACTAGTTGCCATGTACTCTGCCTCTGCAGAACTCGGTGCCATTGACTTTTGTTTCCTATTGAACCACGATACAACTGTCGAACCCAAGCTGAAACAACACTCGAAGGTGCTTTTCCAGTCCATTACACTACATGTCCATTTAGAGTCTGTATAGCCAATCAACTCTACTCCATCCCTTTTACGATACAACTGTCGAACCCAAGCTGAAACAACACTCGAAGGTGCTTTTCCAGTCCATTACACTACCTGTCTAGTTAGAGTCTGTATAGCCAATCAACTCTACTCCATCCCTTTTCTCATAGTTCAGTCCATAGTCCACTGTACCTCTAAGATACCTGAGCACGTGCTTTGCTGCCACTAAGTGCAATCCTGGGCTCCACCTTATTCTGACTCAATGTATTGACAACATTGCACAGATCTAGCCTAGTGTTGACAAGATACATCAACGATTCAATAAGTTGAAAATACCTAGTTGGATCAACCAACTCACCCTCAGAAGCTACTAACTTCTTCTAGTTGGTTGTCATAGGTGTGGCCATAGGCCTACAGTCCTCATTTGAAATCTATTCAGAATGTCAACTGCGTAGCTTCCCTGTCCCAAAAAGATATGCCCATCCTCCTGCCAAACCTCCATACCCAAAAAGTAATGCATCAGACCTATGCCTTTCATCTTGAACTATGAAGCAATATCTCCCTTGCAGCTGCCTATGAGTTTCTCTGCTCCTGTAATAAACAAATCATCCATATACAGTACTAGAATGAGTGGATCCGCACCAACCACATTGAAGTAGAGGTTGGGATCTGCATCATTCTTGTGGAAAGCCATCCGTTGGAAGTATCTATCCTCGAATACCAAGCTCTCAAAGCTTGCATCAGACCATACAGTGCTTTCCTTAGCTTGCACACATGAGACTCTCTCTCATGCACCTCAAATCCCTCTGGTTGTTCAATGTACACCTCCTCCTCTATGGCTCCATTCAAGAAAGCTGTCCTCACATCCATTTGGTGGATCTTCCAACCCATCTTTGCTGCAATGGAGATCACTTCTTTGATCGAAGTATACCAAGCCATTAGGGCAAAGGTCTCATCATAGTCAACTCCCTCTACTTGTGAGAACCCCCTCGCCACAAACCGAGGCTTGTACTTTTCAATGCTGCCATTTGCATAATATTTGATCTTGTAGAGCCACTTGGAAGTCACCACTAACTTCCCCTTAGGTTTCGACACAACCTCCTAGACATCATTCTTCGTGATGAAAGCATACTCTTCCACCATGGCATCCCTCCAGGCTTGCTCGCCTGCTTCCTTTTCATAAGAAGATGGATTATACTCAGTAATACTGCTGACCATAGCCAAATAGCTACAAAACCTCTCTGGCACCTTACTCTCTCTCATAGTCCTCCTGGGAGTCCCCATTGTCTGAGCTTCCTTCAAAGTACCTTGAAGCCACTTGGGATTTCTCTTACTTGAAGTAACCTTCTATGGAGGGAACTGATCTTGCTCATCCCAATCAATTGCCTGAGACTGTGTACCTTATGAAGCAGCCCCAATGGTCTATGACCCTATGGCTCGTGAACCTAAAACTGGGGGACCACTGCCTTGTGATCTAGTACCTGTACCCGGGGAACCTATAATATATGAACTTGTCACCCTTGATACCTGTGACTTGGAACTCTGTGAAGCTGAACTTTGCAATGTCCATCCTGAGGTGTAGGATCCTGCTGCTCTCCCTTCTCTAACTCACATGACTTCCTGAAAGCCCTGTTCTCTTCAATTCTCACATCCCACCTCACAACTGTGTGTCTCGTGCAGGAATGCATATACGGTAGGCCTTCGAAGTCTCATCATACCCAATAAAGATACCCTTCTTTCTCGTGGGCTCCATCTTTGTCCTCTTCTTCGAAAGGACATGTGAGTAAGTAAGTCATCCAAAATCTTGAAATGCCCACCCTCAGGCTTCTTTTCCGTGAAAGCCTCTTTAGGAATCTTGCATCCCAAAACCTTATGGGGACTCTTGTTCTGAATATAGATTATGGTGTTACAAGCCTCTACCAAGAGAAAGAATGGCAAACCCTGATCATGTAGCATAGATCTCACTACACCAACAATTGCCCTATTCTTCCTCTTTGCCACCCCATTTTGCTATGGGGTGTATGGTATTGTCAATTGCCTCTTAACTCCCTCCTGTGCACAAAACTCATTAAACTCCTTGGAGTTATACTTACCCCTGTTGTCTGATTATAATACCTTGATCCTCCTCCTTGTCTTTGAACTCTTTGAACCTCTAGAAGACTTCTTTCGACTCCTTGCTCTTCATAAAGTAGATCTAGGTATTCCTGGAGAAGTCATCAATGAATGTCACACAGTACTCATAATCCTTCAAAGGTGTAGTCAACATCGTACCACAAAGGTTAGCATGTACCAAATCAAGCGTCCCTACTGCTGTGGTATCACTGCTTGGTAAAGCAGTCTTGGCATACTTTCCAAGTGCACACCCCTTGCACACGTCACTATGCTTTGTTCTAAACTCTGGTACACCTGTCACAATCTCCCTCAAAATCCTCAATGCTGGATGATGTAGGTGGGCCATCCTCTTGCGCCACGACTCGCACAAGTCACAACCATCACTACTATTGCTATGTGCCAAGACATGATAAAGCTGGAAGTTGAGTTTGTATAGCTTTAGACATCGGAATCTAATCCTCATTGCTGTAGTATCTATGGATCTCTTAGGATGACTAAGTACGTCCCTATCTCGGAACAGTACCTAAAATCCCCTATCCTCAATTGTGGAAACTAATATCAAATTCTTCTTCAACCCAAGGACATACAAAACATCCCTCACTGTCATGGATTCTTCAGACTTCTTCTCAAAGGAAACTGCCCCTCATCCAACTACATCGACTAAAGTGTTGTCTCCCAGTATAACATTGAGATCTAACCCACTCTCAGTGAGATTTGTAAAGTACCCATAAACACCCGTCATGTGGCTGTAGGCCCCGCTATCTATTATCAAAACAATGTTAGTAGATGCATTCAATGAAAAACAAGAAATCAGGGACAATTCCTTGTCACGCTCCTCTATTGAATGCTCATCCACATCTGCTGAAGTACACAAATGACAAGTAATCAGGGAAAATTCCTTGTCAAACTGATGAACAAACTCATCAACTTGGGATGATGTTGCAATCTGATGCTTCTTCTTCTTCTTGCTAGGACACACTACTGCATAGGCCCCATCTTGTTGTAGGGAAAACACTTTACCTTGCTCATATCTTTTTTGATCACCCTGCTGCTTTGCCCCACCCTTGGGACCCTTCTTGGACTTCTTCTTGCCTTTCACTGCAAGTGCCACATCCTCCTCACTGTTACCTGTAGATGAACTTTCTTGAACATATGCTATTCGGGTTTCTTCCTGGATGTAGTCATCCCAAAGACGATCTTGAGAAGGTATGTTTTCTCTTACTACAATCACTTGACAATAACCACGCATTGCTTGGTTACCCCATTCAAAGTTGTTCTTACCAATTCGTTGTCAGCAACCTTCTCGCCAATAGCTCCAAGTTCATCTCTCACCTGAGTGATGCGGGTAAGATAAGTAGCCACACTCTCACTTCTGATCATTTTAATGCTCTTCAATTTTTCTCTTAGTACCATCTTTCGATTTTCATTGGAACTCTGGTACAGATTGTTTAAGGAATCCCTCATTTGATAAGCATTATCCTTACCAGTCACATGCGGGATAACATTGTCCTTAACCGCATCAAGCATGATTCTCCTTGCCTTGATGTTCTTTTTCTCGTGGGCTACCTTTGTTGTTGCATCCGGAGGCACTGTCACGAGATTCGTTGTTTTGCTGTTCACAATGTTCCACAACTCACACCTGTAGAAGCAAGACAATCCTTGCTCTCCAAGAACTAAAATTAGTTCCCCCATCCAACCTACCCTCAACTCTCAAACCTGTAGCCATGATCTTCTCAACTGAAAACTAAATCCAAGTTTTGCCTCGGTGAACAAGAAATCCCTCTCTTTCACAGATCTGATCTCTGTTTGCACAAATATGATAGATCTTTCACAGATCTAGTCTCTACTCTCACAGATCTGATAGATCTGATGTGTTTTCTCATAGATCTGGACTATGCTCTCACATATCTACCATAGATATAGACTCTACTCTCACAGATTTGATATATATGGTGTGTAACTGATCTGAAGCTTCATATGTTTAATTCCTAGCCCAATCCTGTTGCCTGGATAACATAGAAGCATAAACAATTTTTTAACTAGAAACACATGAGATCTAATTACTCTTTTAATCAACAACAACCGCACACATAAAATGGACACATAATTTTTGGTCAATGTGACCCTTGAAAAGCCCTTGCAACAAAACCAGTGAGAGAGTAGAATAGCTTTTATTATCTCAAGCAGTTACAATGAGGTTCAACAGAAATCTTCAGACACAAACTTATCTCTCAGCCTACAGCTATGATGCTCAAGTCTGATCTCTGCTGGATGACAGGGAAATGCTCCCCTCTCTGAATGCACCCATCTCTCAATCTACGCTTCGACTCGGCCTTCACGCCCCTCTGCTATTGGATCATCTTCTCGGTAATTGCCCTCTGTCGATCTAATGAACTCAACCCCTGAGCTCGCCCTCCTCTAGTGAAGTGTGGTCCTTCCTCTCAAAAGTGTGCCTCCTCTATCAACTAAATCAATGAACAATCTCCAACTGAATTCAATCTCTCTCAGAAGCAATCTCCTCCTCCAATGTATCCTCCATTTGCCTCAAATCAAGTGTGCCCACACTCTGCTCAGATCTGTGCTCTATCTCTGCTAGAAATTGCGCCTTATCTTCTCAAGAATGCGCCCTTCTCTCATGCACTGATTCTCCTCCTCAATACCTTCTCACTATTTAAGCAATGTACCCCCTTTTGTCTTCTCAACTCTATTTTATCGTTTGATTGCCTTTTAGGGATCAAAATCCCTAATTTAATTTTCATGCAAAATTCCTGTCATGCAAACTTTTAATTAAAAAATGCATGCATGTAACTTTTGCATACAAACTCAAAAAAAGAGTTTTGCTTCCGCATGAAGCAAGGTTAGGGGTCCAACACTTTTCGTTGTTGACTTTTCAACATTTCCTTTAGGGCAAGCTATAACAAAATTAATGATTGTTCCACCCCTTTGATCTGTCCACCCATTAGACAAAACTATGCAACCTATAAACTTCCATGAGCCTTTAATGCTCTCCAATTGTCCCTTAACACGCTCGAGTTCCTCATCTAGCTCTTTCCCTCTAAGTGCATTGTAGGAGGGGGCTTTGTATTTAGGGCCAACAACTGCAATGGAATCTACCATGGGTTGATAAAAATAAGACTTTGCATAGCCAAATGAAAGGCTGTTATAACTTATAGTACCAAAACCTCTTCACTGCTATATTTGCCTTCTTCCTCTTCTTTTCATTAAAGCTCTCCAAGGTTGGCTGAGATCCTGAAGTTGTACGAGGAAGGAAGAAAGGAGTAGTTATACTTCTGTTTCCTGCAACAGTTGATGTGGAGTTTCCTGTACTTGGATCCAGTAGTGCCATCGAAGATCTACCTATTTCGGAAGTTTCCAACTTCAATCTTGCCCTCTTTTCACTCTGTTCTCCGATGGCATCTAGAGTAGCTGCCATTTGGGCTGTGACTTCATTAGGGCATTTGTCACAAACCAGGCTGTGACTTCATTAGGGCATTTGTCACAAACCACCACATCTTTACAAGCAATTCTTGCTTGGTAGTGGTGTTTCAACCTGTTTATGTCCCTATACGTTTTGGTTGAGTGGAAATTGCAAATGACCTTGTGGTCATCACCGGGAATCAATTGGACACAAAATTGCCACGCTGGATCAAGAGGCCTTCTAGCCTTGGCTTTAGGTGCCATGGAATCTGGATTGCAAAAAATATAAATGTTCTACATTAATGAACAATGAATATCATACATTTATTTCTAAATTTAGATTTTAAATTTTTTTACTCATTTAATGAATTTTTTGTGAAAAAGTGTGGCCCTGTGGGATGGGATACTCAGCCACAGGGCCTGTGGGTTGAGTAGAGTGGGCTCTACTCAACCCATAGGGCCTGTGTGGCTGAGTATCTTAGCCCACAGGCTACCATTTCTAAAACACATGATAAACATAAACAAATAAAAAAAGTAAAATCAAAGAACAAAAGAAATTAATTAACTTATTTTAATTTGAATTTTAAATTTTCCTAAGTGTATTTTGAATTTTTTAGGCCCTGTGGGCTGAGATAGTCAGCCACAGGGCCTTTGTGCTGAGTAGAAAATAGTCTACTCAGCCACACAGGCCTTGTGGGCTGAGATGCTCAACCATAGGGCATAAAACATTAAAAACAAACTTCTAAATTGAGAAATAAAATTAATAATTGAAAAAACAAATAAAAAACCAACGTGGTTTTGAATCTTGATGGCTTCAACCTCCTTCAGAGTCTCAGACAGCAGCACTGGCTTCCTTCAACTTCTTTCAAAATTTAGATAGCTCAAGCAAAGAACAGTGAACTACTTTCACTCCACTCAGTAGTGAGTATTCTTTGTGATTGATGAATGAGGAATGAGAGGATAAGAGATGTTTATAACCTGTTTCCCTCTCTTCACTTTGTTTTCCCCTCCAAAAACATACCCCCAAAACTCAAGCAAATCATAAAAAAACTTGAAATCCGATTTCATTTCCACGGGGTCTTTTTTATGCGTTTTAGCGAGTCCTGGCAAGTCCGAGCGAGTATTTGGCGAGTCTGGGCAAGTTTGAGAAGTCAGTCGAGTCTTAGTCGAGTTTGACGAGTTTCCAACAAGTCTTGTCCGGTTACTCGTCCTAGGAGTTGACTCAGGCAGACTCGCGAGTACCCACGAGTCTCCAACGAGTTGTGCAACACTGCTTGTAACCATAAAGGGAAAACTTGGATGAGAAAAGAAGATAAAAGTTGTCCAGAAGATAATATTACATAGCATTTTAAATAAAGCTCATCCATAAAGGGAAAACTTGGATGAGAAAAAAAGCTTCAAGTTGTCCAGAAGTTAATATTACAACAATTTTCCATATGTTGAATTATGCCACTGTGACATTGAGTACTTAAGTTTCAGCTTTTATTTCCTATTGAGAGTGTTACCTCTCAAACCTGCTCTCAATGTGTAAAATGTCCCAATCACAAAGTGCAACCTAAAGGGAACATAGGAAGGCTCTCCTCCAGTACAAGGGGGCTTCCCTAATTTAGGATAACTAAAGCTTATTACAAGGAGACTCAAGGTGATTATAAAATATAGCTTTAGTAAAACACAATTTTTAGAAGAAATGTAATAAATAGAATGATGGGAGGATCAATACTATTGTCAAGTCTATTGGGCAAATGAAGGCAAGAATCAACCACTAAGGGAAACAACTATGATATCACAAGTGAATGCAGCTCAGATGAAGAATCTACAAACACATCTATCTTGCTGTCCACTAAATGCAGAAATTTATTTGTGAAAAGCCCTAATTATGGAGAAGTTCAAAACTTGTGGTAGCCAAATCTTGATTAGGATGAGAGATACACACTAAGCATTTTCTACAATAAACTCAAAGATATATGAAAAAGGGAATAAGTCACAATCTATCTCTTAACAATTTCACAATCTTCTTAATGAGGAATAATGTTACCTATTGTTTCAGCCCTGAAACACCCATTTGATGCAAGTAATTTCCAGCCATAGTCATTCAACAAATGAATCCGAGCAAGTATGCCACAAGGTGATAAAACGTTCTTCCATTGTCTTCAAGATATTCAACAAAAGCTCAAAGAGGAAAGGTCCCCAAATCCAACCATGACTAATGAAGGAGAGAGCTGCTCTTTAAATAGAGTGAGCTCCATTTCTGTTTCCAATAAAATAAGAATTGTTTTCCTAGATTCACTAATCTCTCCCAAAACCATGATAAAATAATCATGGAGACTTCTAGATCCATACTTTTCTCCAAGGAAAACAATACAATAATCCTTTATAACAATTTCATGTGACAAGTCAACAGTAATAAAACAATGAAGTAGTTAAGCCTTGTGTCTCCTCCAAAGGTAGATGCCTCCTCATCTACGGTTTGAATCAAGTGAAAACTTCCTTAAGTGGCACATGTGGCTTCCACGAGTGAAACGCCCCATCAAGTAGTATAATAATGTTTGCAAATAAGGCTTCATGAGTCTAGATGTATCAATTCCTTTTAGGGTTTGACCAAATCAATTATCCAATGAGTAGTTGTAGATACATAAACCTCTCCAAGGTATAATGATTTAAAATGCATGAGATAATCAAAAGAACTCCTTCAAGGCTGGGCATTATTCACAAGCCTTAACCACCTCCCTTGTAAACCAGATCTTCATTGGGAGATACATAAACCTCTCCAAGGTATAGTGATATAAAATGCGTGAGATAATCAAAAGAACTCCTTCAAGGCTGGGCATTATTCAAAATCCTTAACCACCTCCCTTGTAAACCAGATCTTCATTGGGAGATGTGCAAAAGTGGTGAAAATATGTTAAAATATCTTCTTCATACTGGGCATCCTCAACCTTAATTAACAAATCCTCTTGGATCGTCGATCCTTCTATGCTGGAACACTGCTTTAAAGAGTTTATTTAATCCCCTCTCATACTGGTAAACTTCCTCTCAGGCACCTTGATTGAGGAGTGTTTTGCATCAGGGAGGAGGGCTTCAAAGTTCAAACCCTAGATGGTATGTGGCAGCTTGGATTTCGGTTTGAAGTATTGTAGATGGCTCAGGGATGCTTGGGGTTTTGACAGTTTTTTTTAGGGGGTAGTTGACCCAGTGGAGTACATTGCTTAGGAGGATTGATGGAGTCCATAGAGGCGTGTGACAAAGGCATGTGGACTTAATTTGTGTAGCTACATCATCTTGGAGCCCTTATAGGCTTATTGAGTATGATATTACCTTGGAGGATGACACATGTATTTTAGAGCGGACGTCTCACTTGTGTTGGCCTACAAGGATTTATGTAGGTTGATTGTAAGGGATTGGTCCCACATGGTACTGTTGGCCTCCCTTACCTCTCATATAAATAGAGGAAGGAGACAGTCTTTTTGTTCATATGACTTGTGTGTTCATTCTTATTCACTCGTGTAGAGATGTGATTGAGAGAGGATTGTGCAGTTGCCAGTGTGCACTAGCCTCCCTCTCTCTCTCTCGGTGCTAGGGTTTCTTGGTATTCTTGGAGTTGCTTTGGAGCATCTTGGAGTGTGTCTGATAAAAGACAGCTTGGTTTAGATTTTTCAATACTACTGAGAGTGAGAAGTTCACCTAATCTAGTGCCATTACAAAACATGCTTATTTTTGGGGCTCCTGAAGAACTAATAGCTCTCCCTAAAATTTCAGTGGATGTAACACGGTGCATCACTGCTTTAGCAATTCTTTAATGGAATAGACCACA
Source organism: Pseudotsuga menziesii (assembly GCA_001517045.1). Classification (NCBI taxonomy): domain Eukaryota; kingdom Viridiplantae; phylum Streptophyta; class Pinopsida; order Pinales; family Pinaceae; genus Pseudotsuga; species Pseudotsuga menziesii. The sequence continues at coordinate 106,468 of LPNX010914897.1, read as the reverse complement.
TGCAATCAACGGTATTCATATAGAAGTATGCCTTCCATCCCATGATGTCCTATGATTCACTTGAAATGTTAGACTTGCTTGTCATGTTTTCTGTGTGTGTGGTCCTAAGCCAATGCTCGATTGCTAAATTTGAGAATGCAGGCTGCCAGTATGAGCTCTGGTGATGTTCAGTTACTGAATGTGAAAGGATTATAGAATATAGAGAATGGATAGACCATTATAACTGTAAATTTATATTGCAATTCCTTCTTTGATAATGTGATGTACTTTATTTTTTCAATAAAGTGGAACACTCACTCTCTTGGACCTTTAAAGGATTGACAAGCTGCTAGTGCTGTGTAATTTGGTTCACAGATGTCCACTTAATTGCAATTTGCATATGCTGTCTAGTTGCCAGTCTGAAAATTATGTCCAAAATGTGATATGATGTTATACTATTTATGTGTCCGATCAGATGCAGATTCAAAACATCACTGCAAACTAAAATTATACATGTTGGCTCTGTAATATTATCTAAATGCTTTTTCCCATTGTCTACTACTGATGCAAGTTGTAGGGAATGTTTACAGGTTAGCTGGTTCAGTTTTGATCCTAATGTTCACATAGAAAGAGAGCAAATGTGTTGTTACCTGACTCGCACAACTGCATCCACTCACCAGCTTATCAAAGAAAACTTGCATGAGACACCTACATATGGAGGTTGGGTTGAATCAAAAGGACCCCGCTATTGCCCATCTATTGAAGACAAGGTATGCACAAGAGCCTAGCATGTAGTATTATGACTTTCTTTCACCTTGTTTCCTAGGTTAGTCTGTCGTGTACATGTTAGTATTCAATTCTCATTTGTTTGATGTCTTGTTGACAAGTATGACCACCCAGTTAACATACATGCACAGGTGCACATACATTTTAGTATGCCTATCTAGTAGAACTGATGTGTTAAATACCTTTGTTAATGATGGAATGGGCATTAATTATTGATCATACCAGGGATGAGTTTATGACTTGATGTGTTAAATAAGTAATCACTACCAAATCTTCCTTAGTTACTTCTCTCCCAATGGTCAACAACTGATCTTGAATATCTCTTATCTTCAACAAATGTTCTGAAAGAGGTACCTTCTTCGTTTTTTATAGAGAAAAGTAAACTTTTGACGTAAAATGGCTCTACCTTTGTTGAAAGTTTCATGCATCTCGTTAAATCTCGTACATACTATGCAAACATATTCTGCACCCTGCAGCTGGGAATAATGCCGTTTGTGATTCTGTGACAGACAATTTAATCAACATGTTTCCTTCTTGGTTCTTCACATCAAAGATTTATTGTTGCTTCTCATTCACAAGATCTCTCGCCGCCTTGCCTGTGACTACTTGCAAACTTTTTACTAAAAGACTGCATTAATTCTTTGCTTCCAGACACTGAAGTTTGGCCATTGATTACCTGAAAATCAAATGAAACATTTACTTACGCATGCTAATGTGTCCAAATGCGTTTGTTGCACGCATTGTCTGCTCCAATACCCACCCAACACCACAATCCACCAACCAAACATTTGACCTATGGCAGATTTTTTTCTCGCTGCTTTCTATGCACTTATCAAAGTTTGTGCAATAAAATTTCTATGTAATAAATATGTTGCCAAGAAATAAAATAAAATGTAAAATTTTGCCAGCCTGCAATGTTTCTGCACTGCACATGTTTGTTGTGCACAATTATGTTCAGGATTCCTACCCGATTTTGAAGACTTGTCAGCTGCAGAAACAAAGTCTTCCCAGGACTCTTTCCAGCTGCCAAAAGAATTCACTCGCATGCTTTGCTTGCACACTAACAGTTGTTATTTGTGGATTCTTCGTACACTCACATATGTTGTTTCTCTTGATGCCTGTGTTAAAATTAATAGTATTCTAGATCTGTAGATTTCTTTTAAAATTTTCTTACTGAATCATAATTCCATCACAATGTATAAACTGTAATACATAAACTGAAGTACAGTAAATAACATTCACAATAACACAAGGAGAATTACCCTTGGAAAACCCTCTCAAACTTGAGGGAAAAAAACCCAGCAAATATTCTTTTCTTATTTGCAAATGAATAAGCTAGGAGCAGATACAATAAACTCAGCCACACAGGCTTACATACCATGAAGGTTTGCTGAAGAATACTAGTGGCTATATCTGCCACATACCATGCTCTATGACTGAAATACGCCTATCCAGGGATATTTTGGCTTGCTTAAACACTTGGACTCAAGTCTCCTTAACCTGCTGGATCAAACCCTTCAAAGTCCTGCACTTTTCTGCATATTAAAAAAACCCTTACTGCAGAATTAAACTTTAGCTTGCGCAGGCGTCAGATCTTCTCCTTTTCAGAACGCTAAGGTGTCAAAAGGGCGCAATGATGATGGCCTCTCACTAGGAACTGAACGCTTGGAGAGATCTAGTCTCATTACCCCAAACGACTCACTTGAAGGTTCATACATGTGGCTGAGGCAGAGGCACATGAACTGTAGAGGTATATTCTTTGATGTGATATGATCAAATGATGAGGAGTCCTTTTTATAATTATTGTTTTGATCTTCTAGAAAAGATGTATTATATTTTATTGTTGACTTCTTCTCCTTCTAGAAGATCTTGTCTCCATCACTTTGACATGGACTTATTACCCCTTTTCTCTAGGCTTTCTCCACTTACTTTATTTTAGAGCATTCACTTTAAAATCATAACTTTATTGTTGACTTCTTCTCCTTCTAGAAGATCTTGTCTCCATCACTTTGACATGGACTTATTACCCCTTTTCTCTAGGCTTTCGCCACTTACTTTATTTTAGAGCATTCACTTTAAAATCATAACTTTATGACTTATTATGTGATATTAAGCTAGAGCGTATGGACATTTTCTTTCTTTAAGGAAACACCAGTCCCTCATGTTAAACTAGTAGCAACAAGGAAGGTCTTCCTGCATGCATGTGTTCTTGCATGCTGAAGACTTAAATTAGGAAACCAGTTGTATTTAATTTACTTTTCCTAAGTTTACTTTGGAAGATAAATTAAAGTGATCTAAATTAACTTTAGTGAACTACTAGTTAAAGTGAAAGTGAAATTATGGTTTTTGCTTTACCACTAGTTAAAGTGAAAGTTAGATTGGGGTTTTTGCTTTACCTAAAGTTATAAAAGAGAGATCAATTGGTGGAGAGAACACACACAGTTGTATTCCGACAAAGGCAGAGTATAGACAGGGAGAGAAAGTCAGACAGAGGATTTAGCTGAGAAGACGGAGGAGCGAGCAACAGGATCATCGAGCTTCGTACAGCTGGGCCGTACACTCACACAGGAGGGTGTTGAGGTTTAGTTGGGATTTGCCCAATGATTCTGTCGGGTACTGCATTTGCTAGGTTTGGGTGAATTTGCATGATTGTAAAAGTTCCATATTTTCTCATAATAAAATCTATATCTGACTGTTGCACCGTTTTCTTATCTTGGGTTTTTCCGGGGGTTTCCATACCCAAAATAATAGTGTCAATATTGTGATGTGATGTGATTTATTTCTCAGTTTTATATTCTGTTTTATACTGTAAAAGATATTCATGTGTGGTTATCAGTTGATATTTTGCATGCACCGTTTAGCTCTAGTTGAATATTAAAGGAAAATTTACATAGTATCAGAGCTCTGGTGAGCTAAAGTTGAGAGATTTGCAGCAACAATGATAGATCAAGGGCAGATCTATACGAAGACACAAACCTAGACATCCAGATCTAGGGTTTGACAGGTACATCTCACTATGGCCATGCAGTTGAGAGTTGAGGATACACTCCAGGGTGCTCAGAACTTTCCTACATGGAAAGAAAGGATCACAAGGATCCTGGACGTTAGTGATGTAGAGGAACACATTGACTCCACGAAGGTTGCACCCACAGATCCGACAGATTAAGCAGCTTGGAAGAAGATTGATTCTAGAGCCATGTTGATTATCATGGATGGAGTGAATGACCATATCGTCCCTCACCTTTCTGGTAAGAAGACCGCAGCAGAGATATGGACTACTTTGGAGAGTCTGTACCAAAGCAAGAACGAGAACCGGAAGATGGTGTTGCAAGAGAGGATGCGCAACACCAAGATGGCCAAGGGAGAAGGAGTGGTGCCTTATCTCACGAGGCTCACATATATCAGGGACGAGCTTGGAGTTGTTGGCTCTAAGACAGTGGATGAGGAGCTAGTTCGGATAGCCCTCAATGGCTTCTCTAAGCCATGGGACACCTTTGTCAAAGTTGTTGTGGCTAGGGAGAAGCTCCCTGATTGGCAGAGACTATGGGATGACTTTGTGTAGGAGGAGACCCGCATGGGTTAAGGATCAGGCTCATCCAGCAGTGCCCTACAGGTTGTGGATGAGGAGGCTCTAGCCTTTACAGGGAAGAGCAAGGGGAAGGCAAAGAGGAAGAAGGATGGTAAGAAGAACCTTGACGTATCAAAGGTCAAGTGTTTTATCTGCCACAAGCAGGGACACTTTGCCTCCCAGTGCCTAGACATGAAGAAGAAGAGTAACACTCAGATGGTTGGATCTGCAGAGGTGGATGAGTTCAGCAGGAACTTCGATGAGGAGTTTTGCTTGATAGCTTGCTTGGCAAGCACCACAGGGAGCAACATAGGGACTTCGATGAGGAGTTTTGCTTGATAGCTTGCATGGCATGCACCACAGAGAGCAGCATAGGGTACATTGACAGTGGAGCATCTAGTCACATCATTGGACAGAAGAGATTCTTCAGAGACTTGCATGAGGGTGGAACAAGGATCCACGTTGAGCTAGGTGATGATGCGCGGTATCAGGCCTAGGGAGTTGGCACTGTTTCATTTGAGAGGGAGTCTGGCAAACCCCTTAGTTTTGTAGATGTGTTATATGTTCCAGGACTGACCAAGAACCTTATATCAGTCTCCACTCTGGAGGACAAGGGATATTAGGTGAAGTTTCATGACCATAGAGTGTATATCAGGCCCAAGGGGTCAAATAGGAGCTTGGATCAGGTGATTGGCAGAAGGTGCGGGAAAGTTTACAGATTACACTTTGAGCCTGCAAAGGTTCTAGTCAGCAACAACAACAGTCAGGGTGAGTTGTGGCATAGGAGGATGGCACACTTACACCATGGAGAATTGAAGCATTTGAGACAGGCAGTCATTGGAGTTCCTCAGGTATAGGAGGAAAAGCATGACCACTGTAAGGGTTGTGCTTTGCGGAAGAACATAAGGAAGCCTTTCCAACAGAGTGAGCACAAGTCTAAGGAGCCCTTGGACTTGGTGCATTCGGATGTATGCAGACCTATGAGTATCCATTCGTTCAGTGGTTACAGTTACTACGTAACTTTCATTGATGACTATTCCAGGAAAACTTGGATCTATTTCCTGAAGGCCAAGTTAGAGGTCTTTGAGAGCTTCCGAGAGTTCAAGACTCTTGTGGAGAACCAAACAGGAAAAAAGATTCGGGTATTGAGGACAGACAATGGAACACTTCCAATGAGTTCATGGAGTATTGTTCGGCTGAGGGGATCAAGAAGAAGCACACTGTGCCCCATACCCCACATCAGAATGGAGTTGCAGAGCGGAAGAATGAGACTATGGTTGGAGCAGCCAAGGCCATGCTATTTGATCAGGGATTACCACTATTCCTCTGGGCCGAGGCATACAGGACTACAATATACATTCAGAATAGGTGTCCCCACACAGCCTTGGGGAGGAAGACATCGGAGGAGGTCTTCACAGGAACTAGGCTAGATGTGAGTCACATTCGCATATTTGGAAGTGTCTGCTATTGTCATGTTCATGTTGACAATAGGAAGAAGTTGGACCCTTCTGGAGAGAAGGGGTTACTTGTTGGTTACAGCGAGATTTCAAAGGCATATAGAGTTTACATTCCTGCTCGCAGGAGGATCAATGTGAGCAAGGATGTCCAGTTCGATGAGGACAGGGCCTTGCGGAGATCTCTGGACTCACTAGTAGAGTAGCAGCCAACACAGGAGTCGGGAGTCAAGTTGGAGGAGCCAGATGTACAGGTACAGACACAGAGCACATGTTCTAGTGGTCAGAGGGAGTCAGGTGGACAGGATCCTTCAGTCATTGACTTGAAGGATGAGCTGCAGCAGGAGACGAATATCCAACAGCCGCAACAGGTTGACATTAGGCCAAGGACTAAGTGGTTTAGATCCACAGTGCAGGATTCCAGGCAGGTAGATACTCCACAAACATCTTTTAGTCGAAGTGTACCACTAGAGAGGCTTAGTTATATGGCACTGATGACAGAGTTGATTAACTTTAAACCTTCCAGCTTCGAGGAGGCTGCACAACATGATGTGTGGTAGGAAGCTATGGTTGAGGAGTATGACTCCATTATGAAAAACCAGGTATGGGAGGTTGTGCCGAGGCCACAAGGGAAAAAGGTGTTGGGATCCAGATGGATCTACAAGGTGAAGCATGCAGCAGACGAAAGCGTGGCAAAGGGGTTTTCACAGAAGGAGGGTATTGATTATGAGGATACCTTCGCCTTTGTTTCCAGGTATTCTTCCATTCGGACCATTATCTCACTAGCAGTTGAGATGGGTTGGCGTGTCCATCAGATGGATGTCAAGACTGCCTTCCTCAACGGAGTGATAGAGGAGGAGGTGCATATTGAGCAGCCAGAGGGGTTTGATGTGGAGAACAGGGAGACGCATGTATGCAGACTGCATCGAGCTCTTTACGGGCTCAAGCAGGCACCTCGAGCATGGTACTCGAGGATTGGCAGCTATCTACGGGAGATGGGATTTTAGCGGAGTGAGGCTGACCACAACCTGTACTTCTTGATAGGTGAGGTGCCTCTCATACTAGTCTTATTTGTGGATGATCTCTTTTTGACAGGAGATGAGAGGCTGATTGGAGACTGTAAGTCCAACCTTGCAGTAGAGTTTGAGATGAAAGACCTTGGGCTAATGCATTACTTTTTGGGCTTGGAGGTTTGGTTTTTAGCAGAGAGAAGAATGCTTCTTCATCGGACAGGGGAAGTATGCAGTAGAGATCCTGAAGAGATTCAGGATGGAGGACTGCAAGCCTATGGACATACCTCTAGTTTCCAATTGGAGGAAGATTGATGCATCAGGGTTAGACAGATTTGATCCTACCTTGTATCGTCACCTTATCGGATCGCTTATGTATCTGGTCAACACTCGACCAGACATCAGCTTTACAGTCAACTCTTTGAGTCAGTTCATGGTGGACCCTCGGAGAGTGCATTGGAGGGCTGCGAAGCACATACTTCGCTACATTAGAGGTGCAGTGGAGTATGGATTGGTTTATGAGCGCAGGGGGAGTGTACAGTTAGCAGGTTTCACAGATGCTGAGTGGGCAGGATGTGTAAAGGATCGGAAGAGTACTTCAGTTGTTGTTTCAGCATTGGATCAGGGGTTGTCTCTTGGTTCAGCAGGAAGCAGAAGTTAGTTGCACTGAGCTTGACAGAGGCTGAGTACATGGCAGCTAACATGGATGCTTGTGAGGGTATGTGGCTGAGGAAGTTACTTGCAGGGTTGTTTGAGTGTGAGCTAGAGGCTACAATAGTTCACTCTGACAATTAGAGTGGCATCAGGCTATCTGAGAATCCAGTGTTCCATGACTGGAGCAAACACATAGACATCAGATACCACTTCTTGAGAGATTGTGTTCAGAGAGGAACCATTCGGTTGGAGTACATACAGACAGATGAGTAGGTGGCGGACATTTTCACCAAGGCACTTTGCAGACAGAGTTTTGTGAAGTTCAGGGATAAGTTGGGGTTGCTACCGAATCCCTTCCTCGTTGAGAGGGAGTTTTAAACTAGTAGCAACAAGAAAGGTCTTCCTTCATGCATGTGTTCTTTCATGCAGAAGACTTAAATTAGGAAACCAGTTGTATTTAATTTACTTTTCCTAAGTTTACTTTGGAAAATAAGTTAAAGTGATCTAAATTAACTTTAGTGAACCACTAGTTAAAGTGAAAGTGAAATTATGGTTTTTGCTTTAGCACTAGTTAAAGTGAAAGTGAAATTAGGGTTTTCGCTTTACCTATAGTTATAAAAGAGAGATCAATTGGTGGAGAGAACACACACACTTGTATTCCGACAAAGACAGGGTATAGACAGGGAGAGAAAATCAGACAGAGGATTTAGCTGAGAAGACGGAGGAATGAGCAACAAGATCATCGAGCTTCGTACAACTGTGCCATACACTCACACAGGAGAGTGTTGAGGTTTAGCTGGGATTTGCCCAGGGATTCTGTCGGGTACTGCATTCGCCAGGTTTGGGTGAATTTGCTTGATTGTAAAAGTTCCGTATTTTCTCATAATAAAATCTATATTTGACTGCTGCATCGGTTTTCCTATCTTGGGTTTTTCTGGGGGTTTCCATACCCAAAATAATAGTGTCAATATTGTGATGTGATGTTGTGATTTATTTCTCTGTTTTATATTCCGCTGCATATTGTAAAAGATATTCATGTGTGGTTATCAGTTGATATTTTGCATGCACTGTATAGCTCTAGTTGAATATTAAATGAAAATTTACACCTCATGGTAAGCATGGTCACACGTGCCAATGCACTAGCTTATCACATATTACATCATTTGCATCTCACATATGATGTCTCAGGATGTGATCATTTAGTTCTCCACACATGGTCAAATGCTAGAGCTTGTTATCACTAGACTTGTAGTTGCCCTTATGAGGTGGATCCAAGATTGGATGGTAGAGGGACGGGCAACCAAAGAGGTGAAACGAAGATAGCCTGGACTCCTAAATGGATGATTGTCACGCCAATCGAGGCAATCTTCGCTTGATGTTATCTTAGCCCAAGCCAACAATGGGGGAGACCCAGATCTACTCCCGGTAGGAGAGATAAGACCAAAACACCAGATCAAATGAATGGAAGTTGAAGTACGTAAGGTGTAAGGTGAAGTAAACCCTAGATCTATGGATAAAGTCACAAGGTGAGTTATGGTTTGGATCAGGAGGTTTATGTAACTTGAAATGTGATCCGAGGTTGAAATGCAAGTGACTTATGAGTTTATTACTAGATCCAGAGTCAAGGTACTACCAAATGATAGTAGTATTCACTGCCTTGGGAACTGTGTCCAATGCAGGGAGGTTTAGAACAAGATTGGGGCTATCTTGTAGCACAGGATAGACTTAACGAAAGGTATGACAGTGTCAAAGTACTCAAGCCTCAAGGATAAGATCAAAAAACAAGAGAAACTGGCCAATTGGAGGGTAGCGCTAGGGTTTAGAGAGCAGTGCCTTGGGATTGGGATTTGGGCCCAATGGAGTCACTTAAGCAAAACGTCTATGAAGACCCACTTAGGGTTTGACACGATCTACAAAACCCAGAAATGGTTTGCTAAAAGATCAAGCGGTTTGATCTGTAATATTTTTTGATTTTTTATATTTAGGGTTTTAACTTTTGACAATAAAATAAAAGGTGCCAATGGATTGAGATCAAGAAGAGAAGAACTAACCTGTAGATCTTACCTGGATAACCTTGTAGATGCCTTGATGGTGATGATCTATGTTGTTTTGATCAATTTGAGAAGATTTGGATGAAGCCTCTATGAAAATCGATTTGCTCAAGGAAGCCAATGCACCCTCTATCCTGCGCAACAAACGTCAACCGTGCGTCAACCATATCAGGTTTGATGCATCAAGAGAAATGAACAAATGCTACAGAAAAATAACACGTTAAAATCATAGATCACAATGATACTAATGATAACCCCTTGATACAAGCGAAGCCAAGCAAGCGAGTTGAGGCACCCCTACAAAAACGCCGAAGTGAAATCACCCTCCTGTAGACAAGACAAAGTTTCCATGAAAAATATAGATCTCACCACAAATACTCAAATGCTAGGAAGCAATAGACTTTCCAATCACCATCGAAGAGCACCATATGCAAAGGAAACCCAAGAATTTCCACAAAATAGTTTTTCTATTATCAAGATTCAAGAGCCAAAGACGCCCCTTTACAATGAGAAGCTCTCTCCTTTAAATAGGAATGAGAGATAACAAAATCCTAACCACTTTTCAAATGGATGGCTAAGATTAAAAGATCAAAACGATCTAATCAACGGTTGAGATGAGCTCAATATAATATAATATATCAATGGACCAAATCACCCTTGGAGAGGGGATCCCACTCAATAAAAATGAATAAAGCTCATGGTGGGTCCAGGGGGTATTAATTAACACCCCTAGTGTGTCACTAGGCACAATATGAATAAAATAAAATTTTAAATAAAAAATAGTGCTTCTCTGAGAAAATCGTGAGCCTCCAAAAGCTCCAGAAAATCATAAAATATGCCGGATAGATGGATGTGGGTCCATCCAAGTGCTGAAACTGCTGGAGGAGTGGAAGACATCACACTCATCATTAAAACTCATCCCATGCCATTTCCTTGCCTCAGTAGCCCAAATCAAATTCTTCAGTAGCCATTTTTGTCATTTTTAATCTACCTCGGGAAATGTGACAATGCCCAAACTCCCTCCTGGAGTGCTTGTGTTGTCAAACTGAGCCTCCAGGCTCTCTAGGAGGGGGGTAAAATGGTAAAAACAACTGGCTGGACCACCCCCTCCTCTTACAACGCCCTAGGTGAACCAATCAAATCACCTTTCTGCTCTGACAGGCAACCCAACATGGCAAAACTGCATCAAAATGGTATACTGAGACAAATCATTACTGTAACTGCCCGAAACTGAAAATAAGCTGTCTCATTGGACTCAGGGAGCCCAAATCCATCTAAGGTTAATACTCATACACCCTATAGGTCTCTGCATGATCATCTACAATATCCAATATACCCAGATAGATAAAATAATAATCTGTAAATGACCCAATAATATGACCAGGCTAACATCAATTTGCTGTAAGTGTTTAGAGGCTAAGGCATGCTGTACAAATCATTCAAATAACAATTATAACAAGTAGGAATCATTTCACTAGCGATCTACCAACCAAATACATAGAGTTTCGTTAATTAATTATAACTCAGACCAAACTTNTTTGCTAGTGAAGGGTGAAGGCTAAAAATCAAAAGGCTAGGCTAAAGGGTGACTACCAACTTGACACTGTGACACTTTGGATATGGAAAGGGGATACTCACTCTAGCATATGCCGGACTAGCAATAACACAGGGAATGGCAGTGTCTCACAAATGGGTAGGTTATGTTTAGACGTGCTTATTCACCTTGACAAATGCTCAGAATCCAAATCAAATACAAGTGAGGCCAACAATCTTTTAGATATAACTTTTAAGAACCATTGCTTTTTGGGCCTTCAATTCTCCATAGCCTTGATCCATTTGTTACACAGATTTTTTATTTATTAAGGTTTCATGCATTCATGTATGTTTAAAAACACTACTTTTCATGAATGGGCTTTCACAAGATATTCATTACTTTTAGAGCCAATTTCATTAGGCTTGCCTTGCATTCATGTATGTTTAAAAACACTCCTTTTCATGAATGGTTTTTTCATAAGATATTCATTTCATTTCCAAATACATTGTATTGATGGCAATGCCACTTGCTTCAGGTTTAGCCAACACAACCTAGGCAACTCAGAGCCAAGACACAAATAAACAGGGAAGCTTGTCCAACAAAAAGGCTCTAGTGAAGGAAGGTCCTCCATGCCACAAGTCAAGTAGTAGGTTGGGATATAAAAATAGCTGGAAGGTAATGGATGGATGGAGATAGTGAACAATGAAACCAACACTAGCAAGACAGAGTATGGTGGGAATGATCACCTCTATTCTCCCTAAGGAGGGCAAAACCAATGAGTATGAGTCAAGAACTTCTAGGTCTAAGTAGGGACATACATTCATATCATCAATACAACCAGGTCCACATATCTATATGATCGCTAGATCATGAAACTAAATGCTAAGACATGTCACAAGAATGAGTATAAAAGTAGTAATAACCATAACACAAGATAATATCTGTTGAATCATATACATGTAAATCACCAATGTGACCCAATATCTGTCCACTGAGAAACTGCTGCTCCAGCTCTAGGCAATACTAACTGCTCTGTAAATGGCTAAATGGCTACATCAATCCTCAGGTCTGAGTGTCCTGAGACTCAGTCATGGCATGGGAAAGTACTATAGTCCATCAAATAATGATCCATCATAGATGCTCATCTAAGCATCTCATATGTAAGGGAACTGGCTGAAAAAGTGTACTGAAATCTGAAAACTAGAATATGGTAGCCCGACTACTATATATGTGATAACATAGTTACTTATCTAGGGGTGGCTAGTCCCTAGGCAAGATCTCATAGCTTATCCATCTGGATTGACCTAGGAGAACCTTACACACTACTTTTTCCTACACAAGGCAATACCTCAACACATGCGTTCCTGTCTTGTCACAAATAAGACTATCAAGCAACATATTTTGTGTTGTCTTTTGCTTTGACACACATGAAGCTTACAAGACTAAATTTCCTTGTCTTTGCTTTTGTCCTGACTCACAAAGCTTATCTCCATTTGCTTTGACTTTTGCCTAGACTCGCAAGACTTTTCTCCAAGTCTCAAGTTAGCCTTTTTTGCACAAGGCAGTCTTGGAGAACGTCTCACGATGCTGCAAACTTTAACACTCCCTCTCAGCGAGGGAGACATTCTCAGCTACAACAAGCTTGTCCTGGAAGTGTACAAATTTTCCAAGGGACAAAGGCTTAGTCCGAATGCCTGCTATCTACTCATCAATACCAATGTACAGCAGTTTGATGGCACCTCTCTAGACCATGTCTCTGACATAGTGGTATTTCATCTCAATATGCTTGGATTTGTCAAGAAAAATAGGGTTCTCTGTGAACTTCAAACAAATTTGGCTATCACAATGGATAATTGTTGTTTCTAATCTCTTGAAACAACCTGGACAACAGTTTTCTCAGCCATACTACTTATTTGCTTGGGTCCTCAGCCTCCACACGTGTGCAAAAAATCTCACATGTGTGACGTGTTGTTGCTCAAGTCCCTAGCTGCTGCTGTTGCTCTTCAATCTATGAAGAAACTTAGTAATATTACTCTCTCATTGCTCATATGAAAAGACTCCTCAGTCTTTGAAGATCTGTCCTCTCACTGCTCTCAGCATCCCAGCTATCTCAGATGGTTCACCCTCCTTGGTTAACTGACTCTCTCAGTTGCTCCGATCTCTTGATGCTCACAAAAGACAACGACTTTTGCATACCGAAGGTCCTTTTTTAAACTTTCGTTGAAATTAGGTTTCCAAAATCCTAACTTCAATCTCATGCAAAAGTCATGCTGCTGCATTAAAAAATGCATACATGCACTTTTGCATGCAAATGACAAAAGTGATTTAACTCTCTGCATGTCTTCACTGCTAGATCCAAGCCACCTGGTAGAGTGTATCTCACACTTCGCCCTCCTGCCTATGTTGATAGAAGTGACTCTCTGCTAGGCAATCCACATGGAGGACATCCTAAGTTACCAAACTAAACAACTCCCTCTTACACTAGGCTATCAAATGTTCCTCTCTTGTAGGGAACAAATCATCAACATATAACACTGATATCAAGGGATCATTTTTCACAACCTTAAAATACAAGTTGGGATTTGCTGCAGTTTTAGAGAACCCCAAGTTTTGAGGTTAACTATCAATTCTCAAATACCATACCCTTGGCGCCTACTTAAGCCCATACAATGCTTTTCTCAATTTGCACACATGTGATTCTCTCCCATGAATCACAAATCCCTCTGGCTGTTCTATGTATACCTCTTCCTCAACCTGTCCATTGAGGAATGTTGTTTTAACGTCCATCTGGTGAAGTTTCCAACCCAAAATTGAAGCGTGGTATATGATGGTCCTGTCGGAAGTGTACCTTGCAATAGGTGCAAATGTTTCATCATAGTCATTGTCTTTCTTTTGAGAAAAACCGCGAGCCACAAATCTCGCTTTGTATTTCTCAATAATTCCATCAGCTGTATGCTTGATCTTAAAGATCTGCTTGGAGGTGGCCATTGATTTTCCTTTCGGCCTAGGAATCACTTCCCACACATCATTCTTCATCATGGATTGATATTTTTCCATCATGGCATCTTTCCATACTTGCTGCTGAGCAACATCCTCATATGTGGTGGGTTTTGCATTACTAATTTAAGTCATATGTGCCACATAACTTGCAATCCTTTGTGGTCTTTTACTTTCCCTGAAAGTACCTGATGGGGCACCATACTTTTTTGCATCCTGTAGAATCTCTCTACACTAGGCAGGCCTTCTCTTAGTCTAAGGCACATCTAAAGGTCTTCCTACCTGTTCTATAGGTTCCACAGGATCAACCTGATCTAGTGGCTCATCTAACTCCTCCCTTTGCATATTTGAACTGTATGACTCTGAAACTAGACTTGTACGTGAGGAACTTCAGGCTCCTTCATTTTTGAATCAAATTGCAATTGTTTGGAACGCTTAAAAGCAACTTCATGGAATTGACATCCCTCCTTACCTCAATGTGTCTTTGGCTAGATACATAGATCCTATAAGATTTGGATGTTTCATTGTACCCCACAAGGATTCCTTTCTTTTCTAATTGTTCCAGTTTGGTCCTTTTATCCTTTGGCACATGAATATAGACTGGACAACCAAAGACTCTTAGGTGTCCTACTTTTTCTCCCTAGTAAAGGCTTCTTCTGGGGTCTTATCCTCTAATATTGTGTGAGGACACCTGTTTTGTATGTCTACAGCTGTGCCAATAGTTTCTGCCCATAAAGAATTTGGAAGGTCTTGATTGAAGTTTTGAACATCATTGCCTTAGCTACTTCACATATAGTTCGGTTCTTTCTCTCAGCAACTCCATTTTGCTGACGGTTATATGGAACTGTCAACTGTCTCCTTATTCGTGCTTTTTTGCATAAATCAACAAAGTGGTGGGATTCAAATTCCCCTCTGTTGTCTGTTCTTAAAGCACGGATGTGCTTCCCTGTTTGTTTTTCCACTGAGGCTTTGAACTCTTGGAATTTGCTAATTTTATCATCTTTTGTTTTCAGAAAGTAGATCCATGTTTTTCGAGAGAAATCATCAATGAAAATAACATAATACAAATATCCATTTAATGAGGGTGAAGACATGGGCCCACAGATGTCAGAATGAAATAACTATAAAATTTCCTTGGATCTATTATTACTTCTTGGAAATGATTTCTTTACATTTTTACCAAGCATACATTCTTTGCAAATTCCATTTTGATCAAAATGAATAACATGCATGCCACTTACCATTTTCTAAAGGCCAGGAAGTGCTTTGAAGTGGACACGCCCAAACCTCCTATGGCATAGCTCGCAAGGATTGAAAGTGCTGTGAACCAGTGCCTGAATGTGCCCTTGGACATTGTAAAGTCATCCCTCTTTGATTCCAATAACAATAGCTGAACTGAGCTTTGTATCCTTGGGCCATAAAAGAGCCTTTTTCTTCATAAAGATCACCTTGTGACCTTTATCCTCCAAAACTTCAACTGCGATAAGATTCTTAGTCAATCCTAGAACATATAGGATATCCTCATTATGCAATACAACTCCAGAATGCTGCTGGAATGATGCTGAGCCAATTCCTTTGATTGTATAGCTCGCATCATCTCCCAGCTCCACCTGAGAAGTGTTAGAATTTGTACTTAATTCAATTAGGTTAGATCTTTAAACTGAAAGATAGACAAGAACATCAATACACAAGAACGCAAAGATTTATCTCGGGGAAACCATAAAGTAGAAAACCTCGCAACTTCTTCAGAATAGTTCTGTCACTTAGTACAATGTCAAAACAAGATGAAATACCCAAAGATAAGATGTCTTCGACAACTTCTGCTTTTCCTTCACTAGCTTGTGTGGTGTGTCTCCAAATGAGGGAGGGTGCTTCCCTATTTATACTTTACAAGTGACTAACCAAAAACCCCAATTGGGCCGACTTCCTAACCTAACTGGGCCAACTTCCCTCTTGCGAGACTCAAAATACATTTTACAATATTTCTTCTAGGGACTATTTCCTCGACTCACAACAGAGTTTTTACCTCAATATTCTAGCATGATCAAATACAATATTAACATTCCCGGACGGAGGAAAAACATCTTCGACGTAGGTACAAAAAATACAATAGAATATCTTCAGAAGTTACATTTTTCAACAACACTACCTCTTAGCTAGGTAGTAGGAAGGTATTCTCCCGACTCGGTCATTGTCACAACTGGACACAGTCTTTGGACATCATCATCATCACTGGATCATCATCGCTAGATCACCATCATTGGATCATTGTCGCTGGATCATCATCACCACTGCTGCATCAATTCTCATCTTGTCGACCATTGACTAGTGACATCTCTCGAATCTATCTGTCCTCAAAAGTTCTGCAGAGCCAACCCTGTTTCATGCTGGATGTAGGCCTAGATCCCTTCTAGGATTTCATCAACATATCCATACAGTGCCAACCCTTTTTCATGTTGGATGTACCTTGTATAGTGCGAGTCCTTTTTCATACTAGATGTACCTTGCAGTGCCAGTCTTGTTTCATACTGGATGCCTTCGCAGGGTCGATCTTGTTTCATACTGAATGCGGATCTCTGTAGTGTTAGTCCTGTTTCATATTGAATGCCTTCGTAGGGTCAGTCCTGATTCATATTGAATGCAGATCTCTGTAGTGTTAGTCCTGTTTCATACTGAATGCATTCGCAGGGTCAGTCCTGTTTCATACTGAATGTGGATCTCTGCAATGTCAGTCTTGTTTCATACTGAATGCCATTGTAGGGTCAGTCTTGTTTCATACTGAATGCAGATCTCTGCAGTGTCAATCATGTTTCATACTGAATGCCTTCGCAAGGTCAGTATTGTTTCATACTGAATGCGGATCTTTGCATTGTCAGTCCCGTTTCATACTGAATGCAGGCCTAGAACCATCTAGGACTTCACAGAGCCAGTCCTATTTCATACTACGTGTGTCTCTCTACAGGGTCAGTCATGTTTCATACTGAATGCAGGCCTAGCACCATCTAGGACTTCAACACTCTTCTCGCGATGGACACCGATTTGCACAACTCCAAGCTTGTCCCTGAAGTACTCAAACTTCACTCTCGCCAGAGGCTTGGTCAAAACATTGGCTGTCTGATTGTCCGTCGCTACATACTGGAGCTTCTCTGCTCCTCTCTGCACCATATCTTGGATATAGTGATACTTGATCTCAATGTGCTTCGATTTGTCATGGAACACCGGGTTCTCAGACAACTTCACACAAATATGGTTGTCACAGAAGATACAAGTCACCTCTAACTCGAGATCTAACAAATATGACAGTAGCTTCCGAAGCCATACTTCCTCACAACTAGACGAACAAGCTGCAATGTACTCTGCTTCGGTTGTACTCAGTGCCACACTCCACTGCTTCCTGCTATTCAAGAGATCACCCCGGATCCCAAACTGAAGCAACATCCTGATGTGCTCTTTCTGTCTGTAGCATTGCCTGGCCAATTTGAACCAACATAAACATGTAGTTCAATCTTCTGATTCGTCGCATACTTGAGCCCATACTCAATTGTACCCTTTAGGTACCTCAATACGTGCTTTGCAGCAACCAGGTGAACACGTCTTGGATCTGTTAGAAACCGACTCAATGTGTTCACAACAAAGCATATGTCTAGTCTCGTGTTCGTCAAGTACATCAACGAATCATTCATTTGCCTATACATTGTGGCATCAATTGTCTTAGAAGAAGCATCACTTGACAACTTCAAGTTTGATGCCATGGGTGTGGCGATAGCCTCGTAGTCCATCATTCCGAATCTCTTCAGATTCTCTATTGCATACTTTCCTTGTACAAGAAGTATCCCATCTGAATTTTGCCACATTTCCAGTCCTTAGAAGTAGTGCATCATCCCTAGGTCTTTCATCTTGAACTTTGTGGCAAGCCTTCTCTTTGTATCTACAATGAGCTCATCCTCTCCTGTCGGGACCAGGTCATCTACATACAGTAGGAGTATCATTGGTCTTCTGCCCTCAACCTTGAAGTAGAGTTTCGAATCTACTTTACGCTTGGTAAAGCCTAAGCTCATTAGAAAGCTATCCATCTGACCATACCACGTCCTGGGTGCCTGCTTCAAACAGTACAAGGCCTTCTTTAACTTGCACACATGAGTTTGTTTGTCATGTGTCTCGAATCCTAGTGGCTGCTCCACATACACTTCCTCTTCAACTACACCATTCAGGAAAGTTGTCTTGACGTCCATTTGGTGTATCTTCCATTTCATTATTGTAGCTAAGGCTAGTATTGATCTAATGGAAGTGTATTTTGCTATTGGTGCAAATGTCTCCTTATAATCGATGCCTTCTTTCTGGGAGAAGCCACGTGCCACAAACCTTGCCTTGTATTTTTGATGCTACCGTCTGCAACATGCTTGATCTTGTAGATCCATTTGGAAGATGCTACGAACTTCCTTTCTGGTCTCAAACTATTTCCTAGACATCATTCTTCATAATCGACTGATACTATTTGATCATGGCTTCCTTCCACTCCTTTTCAGCAACTTCCTCATAGTTGGAAGGTTCATTATTAATGATGTTGCATAATAAGGTTACGTAGCTGGAGTATGGTCTTTTTCTTTTACTTTCTCTAAGTGTCCCATCTAGAGCACCATACCTCTCTGCATCTTGAATAGCTCCACGTGCACATGCTGGTCTTCTCTTGTAGGAATTCTTCTCATTATGTGAAATGCATTCACATAATATATCAAGATGATTGGTTCACTGAGTCGATGCATTTGAATAGTACCTTGCAAATCTCTTCAAACCTGCGATCATATTCATCAATAGTCTCATTCTCATTTTGTTTAATATTAGTAATGGCATGCACCAACAATTGTGGTTCTTTCTTTTTTGCCCATGTATTAAAAAATGTATCTTGCAACCCTTGGAAAATAGAAACGCTATTGTTAGACAATCCAATAAACCATTTCTTAGCTTCTTTTTGCAAGCTTAATGTAAAACATTTAAACATTACATCAAGACCATTAACCTCATTTATTTGCAAAAATGATATGAACTCTTCCCAATAATCATTGGAAAAAATAACATCCCTTCCAGTAAACGTAGGAAAATTCTTCCATTTTGGCAAAGCATGCGGATAATCATGTTTGTTAGTAAAATCAAATGCACCATACAAAGCAGTATTCCATTCAACCATTGGGATTTGTGTCGTAACATGAATATTAGAGAATAAATTTTGAATATTTGATAAGATTTCAAGAGATAATTGGTTCCTTACCTCCCTTACCTAGAGACGAAGGTTCTTTGTTTGATAAACAAGCTTCGGCTCAGGGACAAAGATAAGCCTACCTTGTGGATTTGCTCTTGTACAGTTCTTTCTTTTATTTTCTTGAATTGGAGTTGCCAGATGAGACCTGCTAGGTTAGAACTTAACAAAATCTCACCAAAGTATGAACTAAGAATGTACCTAAACTTCTGAGGAATGAGAACCTTGCAAAATGCTTTTCAGTGGAGTCCCTACATAAGACCCATGTTGCCTGCCGATGTGCACACTGTCAGTGGAAATCTTTCGAATAGCTGTCTCCCAGAGGAGGGAGAGGTGTGGCCTTGGGGGCAAGCAAAGAGTCAGGTGCTGTCACTTGATCCCGACTCCTTCGTTTAGGCAATCTCCTAACGAAGCCAAGGGGGGTAGTCCCTACAAGAGTTTCTAAGGCTCAACAATTTTTAAAGATATTAAGTGTGTGATGCAGATGGGTGTTTTTAAGGAGTTTTTTGATAAAGACTTACAGTAAACGGAACCAAGTGAGCACTTGCAAGTAAAATTAGCAATGAACAACCAGTTGACAATTGCACAATTTAAACTAAAGCATTCACGATATGAAAAAATAGATAAAAGACAACGCTTCAGATAGATAAACTTAAAAGGACCAATGCCAGATGGAGTGCTCGAGAAAGTTTTGTGAGTGTACTTGGTAAATTTTACTGTCAATTTTAAGGGTGAGTTGATTATTAAAGGGAAGGGAATCTTTAAGATATACCTTTTGGTATTGGAGATATGTCTGAATAATAATCTAAGTGGTTCCGTATGAGAACATGTGGGCTGTCCAGAGTCCCAGAAGCGGTGTTCAACACTACACCAACAAGGATGTAGCCTAACTGTGCTCCCAAGATCTCGGTATAGTGGTTCCCGCGTTCCTAGGCAAAATTTGCCTAGTTTTGATTATTCAGCGATCAATGCCAGATTTTCGTTGGTTTTCTTGGGTTGTGAGTTTTATTAATGTGACTTGGATTTAGAATGTGAGGATTTAAATAGTTTACACTACTTCTGAGTATCCCAACCGGGTAGAGCATACACAACATAGTAAATTGGTTTATTCCAATTTTATTAAGGGTGAAGCAGAACCATTGTAACGACCCTCTGACAGAGAGCACTCTTGATCTGCCTTATGGCGAGATTCAAGAGATTTATGACAAAAACAAGAAACACCTGCTAATGTAAAGAAATAGACAAAGCAATGAACTCTCCGACAGAGAGCACTCTTGATCCACCTTTTGGTGAGATTCAAGAGATTTTGTGTTCCTTTTTTTTTTCTTAAAAAAATAACAAAAAAAAAGCAGTGAAACTAAGTTAAGACAAAATTAAAGCCTCTCCAACAGAGAGTGGCCTTGATCCACTTTTTAGTGGGATTCAAGAGACTTTGGATTCCTTCTTTTGCTTTTAGCAATTGAATAAAGGTAAAAAATGCTGAAATAAAACTATACTAACAAAGTTTTCTTTTATGAAAGCAAAAAGACTAATCTACTCTAAACAATTATTATGCATGTAAAAGCAAAAACAAAAAACAAAGGATGATACAGGCTTCCCCCAAATGGGGGAAGTGGGGTGTGGGAGCCTTTATCCCACTTGCTCTTTATTAACTTGTTACAATGCTTATAAAAGAAAGAGTGCCCTTCGATCCTTGAAGAAAGGGTTAAAAAAGGCCTAAACATTGCTTGGGAAAGAAGGGGAATGAAGGAGGGGGATGGTAGATGGATTGTGGGTGCTATGGATGGCCCCAAGCTTGATTTTTCGGCAGGACCTCCCTCTCTTTTTGTAATATCCCAAACACTGATATCCTATTGATATTGTGTATAATTCTAACTCATACACTCAATCTTGTGCAAAAATACGGAATAACTGTGCATGCAAACTTGTCATGCAAAAATTCCCTAAAATATAGCAGAATTAGGGCTAGGGTTTGCAGAAAGGAATTTCACACTTACCACGGATAACTCCGCTGATAATACTCTTGAGATAGGCTGCATGCATAAAGTGCCGAATATGTGAAGTATGAGTGCTACCTTCCTGTTGTTGACGCTCAGCTGCACACGGATGCCCTCAGACTGAAGGTGACGTTTTTGGAGGAGGGATGATCAGATGCTGCCGAAACTTTGTGGACTTGTTCGTCTTTTGCTGCCGGAGAGATGGATGTTGATTTTTTAATGGTTATATCAGATCTTAAAACATATAGCATCATAACAACATAACCATAAGCCAAAAGATCACTGAAAGATAGACAAGCACAACCACACAAAAAGAACACAAAAATCTATCCTGGGAAAAACCCAGCAAAAGCTTCGTCAATATAGATGCCCCAAAAGATAAAAGCTAAAATCAAAAAAGACTGATCCTCCTCTTTCTCCAACTCTTTCTCTCTCTCTCTCTTATGTGCTACA
This sequence comes from Pseudotsuga menziesii, assembly GCA_001517045.1. NCBI lineage: Eukaryota > Viridiplantae > Streptophyta > Pinopsida > Pinales > Pinaceae > Pseudotsuga > Pseudotsuga menziesii. The sequence goes on along the minus strand of LPNX010914897.1, from coordinate 84,731 downwards.
CAAGTGTGTGTGTCTCAAATGAGGAGCGCCTCCCTCTATTTATATTCTTTCGTTCACTTAATATTTGACTCAGTTATGTAGGCTTGAGTAATCCTAACTTAGTTATGTAGGCTCCGGTAACCACAACTGGGGTACTAATGTCCCGACTTACAACGGAGGGGACTTCCTCATGACTTTTAGTAATTCTCTCGATAGGAACATCGGGGTACAAAGAAATACAAGTGATTCTCCCGATAGGAGCATCGGGGACCACTAAATATATATTTAGAATATTCTTCGAAGTTACAATAATTCAACACTCCCCCTTAACGAGAAGGGTATTCTATAACAACATCAACAACAACAACAATAGTAGGAGAGAGAGGGCATCATCAACATCATCATCAGGGTGATACATCTATAGATCATTAGAAGCTTTTCATCATCTTCGACATATAGTTTTCATCTTCAATCTTCAGCAGCAACAACACTTTGATTGCTCGATCGACAACATCATCATCAACATTTTAATCTTTTCAATCAGCAATCATCATCATCAACAATACTTTGAGCAACATCATTAGCAATACTTTGATCTCTTGATCAGCAACATCATCACCATCAGCAACATCATCATCGTCAGCAACATCACCATCAACACTTTGATCTCTTGATCAACAACATCATCATCGTCAGCAACATCATCATCAATACTTTGATTTTTTGATCAAACAACATCATCGTCATTGGCTTTGATCTTTCGATCAAACACCACCATTATCGTCATCAACAATACTTTGATCTTTTGATCAACAACATCATCATCATCATCAACAATAATTTGATCTTTCGATCAACAATATCATCATCATCATACTCTGAACTTTCGATCAGCATCATCATCATCATCATATTCTGAACTTTCGGTCAGCATCGTCATCATCATCACATTCTGATCTTTCGATCAGTATCATCATCATCATCACACTCTGATCTTTCGATTAGTAACATCATCATCATCAACAACAACCTGTAATCCACAGTACGAAGACAAAAGTCTTCGAATCACTTTTGGACTTAAAGTCCAGGGATGATGCAATCCCACCACATTCTCGACAACCGAAGTTACCGGATTCAATTACGGGATAATCACTCCCTATCACTTTAGGATTAAATCCAAGGATGACGCAATCCTACCACGTTCTCGAGTACTGAAGTCATTGGATCCGTTCTGAACAAAAGTTCAAGGATGATACAATCCTACCACGTTCTCGAGTATCGAAGTTATCGGATCCGTTTTGAACAAAAGTTCAAGGATGATACAATCCTACCACGTTCTCAAGTACCGAAGTCATCGGATCCGTTCTGAACCGAAGTTCAGGGATGATACAATCCCACCACATTCTCGAGGACCGAAGCCATCGGATCAGTTCTGAACCGAAGTTCAGGGATGATACAATCCCACCACAATCTCGAGGACCGAAGCTACCGAATCTGTTCTGAACCAAAGTTCAGGGATGATACAATCCCACCACATTCTCGAGGACCGAAGCCATCGGATCTGTTTTAGACAAATGTCTCGGGATGATACAATCCCTCTTCATTCTCGGAGACATAATTCTACGGATCACTTTAGGACAAATGTCCAGGGATGATACACTCCCACTGCAACATCACTGCTCCCCCTTTCGAGGAAGGTCGTTTCGAACAACACCAAGCTTGTCTCGAAAGTGTTCAAACTTTACCCGAGATAGAGGCTTTGTCAACACATCAGTGTTGAATTATCATCTTGTAATATCATCATCTGAACCATCATCATCTACAACTTCAGTATGTGAATACTGAACTATCATCATCTGTATCTCCAGTATGTGAATACTGAAAGCATCATCATCTATATCTTCAGTATAGAAATGCTGAAAGCATCACCATCTACATCTACAGTATTTAAATACTGAAACATCATTTATATCTTTAGTATGGGAATACTTGAAACATCATCATCTGTATCTTATCTCGTATGTAGAAATACCGGATTTCTAGGTTCTTTGTCATCTTTATACAACTCTGGTTATCACATAGAATCACTGTAGTATCCATCTCCAGGTCAAAGAAACTTGACATCAACTTTTGAAGCTATATGGCTTCACAACTAGCAGAGCAAGTTGCTATGTATTCTGCTTCAGCCGTGCTAAGAGCAATACTAGACTGTTTCTTGCTAAACGATGAAATCATAGCAGACCCCAGACAAAAGCATCCACCTGATGTGCTTTTTCTGTTTGAGACACTTCCAGCCCAATCTGCATCTGTATAGCCATACAATCTGTAATCATGGTTTCCATCATAGTATAGTCAAACTCTATAGTCCCTTTCAGATATCATCACATGCTTTGCAGCTATCAGGTGAACCCATCTAGGTTGAACTGAATACTGACTCAAGGTGTTCACAGTAAAACAAATGTCTTCTCTGGTATTCGTTAGATACATCAACGACCCAATAATCTCTTCGTATTGAGTCACATCCACTAACTCTGACGAGTCATCGGCTAACAACTTCTGGTTGGAATCCATGGGTGTGGCCATGGCTTTTCATTCCAACATATCAATTTTTTTCAAAACTTCCATTGCATACTTTCCCTGATTGAGAAATATTCCTTCTGAGTTCTGCCATACTTCTAGGCCTAGGAAATAATGCATTAGACCAAGGTATTTCATTTCAAATTCTTCAATGAGCTTCTTCTTGCATTCTACAATATGTTTCTCATTCCCTGTCAGAAATAGATCATCCACATACAGTAATAGTATGACAGGTTCATCTTCTATAACCTTGAAGTAAAGGTTAAAACGACTTTACTCTTCGTAAAGTCCATGCTCGTCAGGAAACTATCTATCCTTCCATACCAAGCTCTGGGAGCTTGCTTCAGGCCATACAGGGCCTTCTTCAACTTGCATATGTGAGTCTGTCTGTCTTCAACTTCAAATCCTTGTGACTATTCGATGTAAAATTCTTCCTCAATCATACCATTAAGGAAGGCTTGTCTTTACATCCATCTGGTGTATATCCCACTTCATCATGGAAGCAAGTACCATGATAGTTCCGAAGGAAGTGTACCTTGCTTCCTGGAGCAAGTGTCTCTTCAGAATTAATTCCCTCTTTCTGAGAGAAACCTCTAGCCACAAGTCTTGCCTTACTTCCATCAACAGCGTATTTTATCTTGCAAATCCATTTGGAAGATAGCACATTCTTGCTTTCTGGTTTGAGTACTATATCCCAAACATCATTCTAGTATTCTTTCATCATAGCATCTTCCATGAGTTTGTCTAGTTAGGTCATCAACATATCCTAGTCTTCCGCATTCAACCTTAAAGGTTGGAACCCACCTTACTCTTGGTAAAGTCTCGAGCCATAAAGAAACTGTCCATCATGTCGTACCATGTTGAACTCAGAGATCTTTTGTAGTCACTCCCCCTGAAGTAGAGCATCATCTTCCCTCTTCATTCTGTACAGGTGGTTCTCTGCTTGATATATACTTCTAGTGGGTCTGGTCAATAGAGTATGTCATGTCATAGTCTATTATTTCTGAGGCAAACCACGAACCTTGCTTTGTACACTTGTTCTTGTTTATCCATATGGAAGATACTACGGACTTCCCTTCAGGTCTCGAAACCATATCGTAGACATCATTCCCCATGATCGACTGTTACTCTTTGATCATAACTTCTTTCATAGCCGGAAAGGTTAGCATCAATGATGTCACCCAACTGTGTTACACAAGTAGAGTGTGTCCGAGGCCTCTTACTTTGGTTTGGAAGTCTCGCCATTCTTTTCTTCATCTTGAGTTATCTCTCGTATCCATGGTGGTCTTCATCCTTCGAGGTGGATCTACCACTCTCTGAGTCTCTTTCTTCTGTCACGGTTTCTCTGACCCTGGGAGCTTCAGATTCATGTTTATTGGAGTAAATCTTGAATTGTCATCACTTGTTCTTCGGAACAAGTCTCATCCTTCTTTTCTTGTAGGAGGTTGTACAGTACCTTTCCTACAAGTCAAATGCACCAGTTGCATGGTTAGAATCATTTCATAGAACATATGCATAACGACGCATCATTCAACTGTTTAGCCAATATAACATTCATCCATATCTCACAGAAACTTTCTAGATGACATCATTGAGATTGTGAACTAATCCAATATGTCAACAAGGAGGTTTCATTCTAGATAATAGCAATGGAGAGTTGTATAGCACCATGAGGTACTTACCCATCACATGCATATTAGTAGTATACTGTCATTAATGCAAACATTCTATCATGCATAACACATCAACTGAATATAAAACAATATCATGAAATGACAATTGAATACTAATCTTTTATTCGTTTCATGGGTAGACTCCTTGATCCTTCTGCTTCATTATCTTCTTCATTCATGACATCATCATTTCTTATCCAAATGCTAAGATGGATAAGAGGTTTTTCAAGAATTGAGTTCTTCATATTAATCATCGCTTGAGGGATCTTCTTTGAATCGTGAGCGCTTGATTTTCAGTTGCTCCCATCTTCTCTTCTCTTATTATGAGTCGAGTTTCTTCTTGTGTAAGGCTTTAGCCTCATTTCCCTTTGGAGCTGGAACCTCTCCACTTATGTAGGTGTTCAATTCATTTTCTTCAAGAACCAGTGAAATCCTATGCTTCCATGCTTGGAAGTTTTCAGCTTCACCAAGCTTTTCATCAAGCTGGGGTGCTAGGTCATTTTGAAGTGAGAACCTCAAATGTAAATGGCAAAAGATTAGATCTTACTGGTTTGAGGTGTTCGTACTCGTTCCGGATCTCGCTGATCTAGGGTTTGTTAGAGAAACCCTAATTTTCAAAACTTGAAATCTTTCAGATCTGTTTGGATAGAAAGATGTGCCTTCTGAAGGTGAGCTGATCAGCATACTCACTTTCCCAAAACTGTGATCAGAATTGCAAAATATCTGATGCCCTAGTTTTCTTCAGTTTCTTCTGCAAAATGCCTGATATTGTTTCTGCGGTATCTCCGAAATTACTGCTCCTCTGTATTTGAAATTTCGTACTGAGGTAGCCTCATTTGTCTTCTTTTCAACACCGTTGGTTTGAGTAGAATTAGTTTCACCAATTGGGACTTATGCTCGTTTTCTCAAGGTGACTCATTTCAAGACTGATTAGAAGAGCGAACTTGTACGGACTGCCACGTGTCACTGTTTCATCTTCGGGGTCTGAAATTTTTACCACCGAAAGTACAGTCCGTGCCCTTTCTGGAACATTTTGCGAAATTTCGCTTGGACCTTCGTAGCCCGAGATATAGCAATTCTCCTTAGGTCACCTGTTTAAGGCTAAATCTTGAGAGAGGCTGGAACCCTAACTTGGAGAAATCATGTCTCCTAGAATATAGCGAATCTGAGGCTGAAACTTTTACACAGTGTACGTCAGGAATTTATCTTCGGCCTGTGAAAGTTTCGGCTCCTGAGCCTTCTCCAATATCGAGATATAGCGAATCTACCAAAACTACTAGTTTTAGTATTTTAGAGTTTTCAAGCATGAAACCCTAATCTTCAATAGTTGTAGTTGTCGCACTGTGTCGGTTGCACAATGAATTCTTTCAGGGTGGCTCTGATACCATGTTGAATTTTTAAGGGTTATATCAGATCTTAAAATATATAGCATCATAATAGCATAACCATAAGCCAAAAGATCACTGAAAGATAGACAAGCACAACCACACAAAAAGAACACAGATTTATCCTGGGAAAACCCTAATGGGAAAAACCCAACAAAAGCTTCCTCAATATAGATGCCCCAAAAGATAAAAAGGTAAAACCAAAAAAGACTGATCCTCCTCTTTCTCCAGCTCTTTCTCTCTCTCTCTCTTATGCGCTACACAAGTGAGTGTGTGTGTCTCAAATGAGGAGCGCCTCCCTCTATTTATATTCTTTCGTTCACTTAATATTTGACTCAGTTATGTAGGCTCGAGTAACCACAACTGGGGTACTAATGACCCGACTTACAACGGAGGAGACTTCCTCATGAGTTTTAGTAATTCTCCCGATAGGAACATCGGAGTAAACAAGAAATACAAGTGATTCTCCCGATAGGAGCATCGGGGACCACTAAATATATATTTAGAATATTCTTCGAAGTTACAATAATTCAATAATGGACTGTCCCATGCAGAGGTTTGGCTGCCTCTAAGTGCCCTAGCGAATTGGTTTACTGTTCTGCTGCTCACGCCCCCCATCCTATCTGTTTTGCTGATAAATGCTCTAGGTGAGCAACCTGATGGCTGATAGTCACTCTATGCCATAGGATAAGACTGCCGAGAAAGAGGAAGTTGACATGCAGAGGAAAGACTGGGTTTTATCGTCCCAACGAATCCTTTTGAGGTTTCCCAACTATTTCCAGCTGCAAAACGTGGACCTGCAAGTAATCCTTCTGAGTGTGCTGGATCATTGGATACTGATGTATACGATGAATGCTGTGGATAAACTTGGGTGATCTATCCCGAAAAGAGACTAGGGCAGATATTTCACCGCCGAACCTTCGCTAGCTTAAGACACCGTCTTCAACCCCAACTGCCACGGTTGCACGCTGTGTTGCTGCTCAAAGCTCCAAATCAATCAACAATAATAATAGATAGTCTCTTTAGTCCCATAACCCTCTTAAATAGAGTCTCATGCACTTTTAGGGTTTGGATGTCACTTTTAGGGTTTTTGCTTCACTTTTGCATGCTTGCAATTCTATTTTGATGTTGACTTTTAACCCTAAAGAAATAAGGCTTCTTTTATTCAACTGATGACTTTAGCACTAAATGAATGTCCTGATCTGCTCTATGTATCAAATGCCCTCAGTCAATTCCCTCTCATGCAGTACCCGCTTGAACCTATGGGAATTAAGTAGGTTAGTGGGTGTTTTGGGTGCTTAATTAGAGGGGGGCATTACAGTCCTCTCCACTTGAAATTGCTTGTCCTCAAGCAATTACAAACTAGGATGCTGCAATACCTGCTCTCCCTTCCATGTGGCATCTGCCATAGGTAATTCTTTCCATTTTACCAAATATTCTCGAATCACCCTGTTTCGGAGCTTCCTTTCTCTCGCCTGTAGGATTCTCTCTGGAATCAGTACCAGCAACCCTTCATCATCTAAGGGAGGCAACTTGGTGGATGGAGCAATGTGTTGTCCTAATGTTTTCTTGAGATTGGACACATGAAATACATTATGAATCTTGCTCTCCTCCGGGAGTTCTAGCTCATAAGCCACCTTTCGAATCTTCCAGACTACCTTGTAAGGAACATAGAAGCGAGCTTTTAGTTTTTCTGCTCCTTTTTTCTTGAGGGAAGATTTCCTGTATGGTTGTAGCCGTAAATATACCAGATCTCCTACCTCAAAGCTCCTCTCAATCCCGTGTCTATCTGCGTATAACTTTTGCTGATTCTGTGCTGCCTGTAAGTTCTCCCTCAGGACCTTGAGGATATCCTGATTGTCCTGTACCTAATCTTTTTCCTTGGGTGCTCTGCTGTCTCCAAAAGATCTGCGAAGTTCAGTGCCTTGTAGCCATACAATGCTTTAAAAGGTGTCATCTGGATAGACATATGGTAGGTAGTATTGTAGCAGTATTTCCCTAAGTGTAGCCATTTAATCCATGTCCTTTGTTAGCCTGCTACATAATTGCGCAGATACCCTTCAACTCACTTCTTGACAATCTCTGTCTTCCCGTCGCTTTGCGGATGATAACTCGTACTTGTAGTGAGTTCTGTCCATACCAACTTGAATAGTTGTTACCAGAAGGCACTGGTGAATTTATTGTCCCGATCACTGACAATGGTTTTGGGTAGCCCATGTAGTCTGAAAACCTCTCTGAAAAATAACTCGGCTACATGTGTTACTGAATAATCGGATGAGATAGCAAAAAAGTGAGCAAATTTGGTCAACCGATCTACCACTACATATAAGCAGTTTCGTCCCTGTACCTTGGGTAACCCTGTAATGAAGTCCATTGAGATGCTTTCCCACTTCTGCTCCGGAATCGGTAACGGCTGAAGTAACCCTATCGGATGAGTGTGTTCGATCTTGTTCTGCTGGTAGATGCTGCATCCCCAAACGTGCTGCGTTACTTCCCCTTTGAAGTCCTTCCATGAGAACCTCTCTCGGATCTGCCTGTAGGTCTTCAAGAAACCCTGATGCCTTGATAACGACGAGTCATGTGATGCTTGTAGGATCTTCCTTTTTAACGCTGATTATGGGACAAGGTATATCTTTCCCTTGTAGTAGATGATGTCAGCAATGATTCTGTACCTGTCATCCTAGATGTGTCCATCCAATAACTCACAAGCAAATTTGCTTTTGGAGTATTCTACCAAGAGAAGAGACCTCCAATCTGTGGATATACTCATGAGGGATAACGAAGCGGGTCGCCTGGATAATGCATCAGCTACTACATTGTTCTTACCCTTCACATGCTCTATCTCGAAATCATAGGCCTGCACCTTGCTGACCCATTTTTGTTGGTGCTCATTTAACTCCTGCGTCAAGAAGTACTTGAGGCTGTTATGATCTGCCTTGATTTTGAATTTGCTGCCCACCAGGTACTGTCTGAATTTAGTGAGGGCATGTAAGATGACTAACGTCTCTTTGTCATATATGGAGTAGTGGCGCTCATAGTCTTTTAGTTTCCTGCTCTCAAATGCAATCGGGTGATGGTTTTGCATCAGTACTGCCCCTAGTCCTTCCCCTGAAGCATCACATTCCACTATGAATGGCTGTGAGGAGTCTGGTAGTGCCAAAACCGAGCAAGAACTCATGATGGTTTTCATTTTCTCAAAGGTTTTTTGTGCCAAATCTGTCCATGTGAATGCCCCCTTCTTTGTGAGATCGGTGAGTGGTGCGGCGAATTGAGAGAACCCCTTAACATACCTCCGATAATATGTGCAAAGGCCTAAGAAGCCTTTCAATTCAGTGACTGTCTTTGGCGTGGGCCAATCCCTGATAGCTCTAATCTTCTCCATATGAACCTGTACCCTTTTTGCAATGATTATGTGCCCTAGATACAACATCTCTTTCATGCCAAATTCACACTTAGACATCTTCGCATAAAGCGAGTGCTCTTCTAGAATTCTCAATACCTTGTCTAAGTGTTTCAGATGTTCCTCCCAAGTTTTGCTGTAAATTAAAATATCATCCAAGAATACTAGCAAATACTTACGTAACTGAGCCCTGAAAGTGTGGTTCATGCACGACCGGAAGGTGGCTGGCGTATTGGTGAGTCCAAAAGGCATGACGAAGACTCGTAGTGACCATAGTGGCAACGAAAAGCTGTTTTGGAAATTTCTTAATCCCTTACTCGGATCTGATGGTACCCCGGGCGAAGATCAATCTTTGAAAAGTATTTGGCACCTCGCAGCTCGTCCATTAGTTCATCAATCCTGGGAATGGGATATCTATTTTTGATGGTCTTTTTGTTGATTGCTCTGTAATCAATGCACATTCACAATGTGCCATCCTTCTTTTTAACTAAGACCATTGATGATGCAAAGGGACTAGAACTGGGCCGGATATATCCTAGTTCTAGTAATTCCTTGATTGTCTTCTCAATCTCATCCTTGTATCTTTTGGGATGCCTGTATGGAGTGGTGATGATTGCCTGTGTCCCCTCCTCCAACTCAATGATTTGCTCGAATCCCCTATCTAGTGGTCTACCTGCTGGAAGATCCCGAAATACCTTCTCGTGCTTCTGCAATAAGGTCTGAATATCTACTGGGTGTTGGGTGTTGTTCTCTGGAGGTTTCCTAAAGGTGACTAAACATTCTGCTTACCATTCTATGTCACCTTGTCTGAGCACGACCTCCATTCTCTGCGAGGATACTGGTTTTGGCGGATAAATATTCATGCCCCTCAAAACTACTCGTTTCCCATCCGGTCCTTGGAATTCCATTTCCATCGCCCTGTAATCTGTAGTATATTTTCCTATTGAATAAAGCCATTGGACGCCTAATATACATTTGTATCAACCACATTCACTACATAAAATGAGTCTGTCATATGGTAGTTGCCTAATGTGACATTCAGTTTAGGAATCCAATAGTTGCACTCTATGCTGGTGTTTCCTGCTACTGCTACAGTAAATCCTTCAAACTTCTTTGTTGGAATGCTCCTCTTAGCCACCCATGTTGCATCAATGAAATTGTGGGTTGCTCCCCCATCAATCAATACTCCTACTCTGTGGTCCTGTACTACTCCCCTGACCCCGAGAGTATGAAACCTAGGTACTCCGGATAATGTAGCAATAACTCCCTCCGGTGTATCCCCTTGGAGTGACTCCTCTGCTGCCCGCAATTCCTTTATTGTTTCCTGCTCGTAGTCCTCTCCTTCACTGTCTAAATATACCTCTATGTAGTGGGCTTTGGCCTTTCCTGAGCACCTGTGTCCTGGAACCCACGGTTCATGACAAGTAAAACACAATTTCTTCTGTCTCAAGTCTTTCCTTGAGTCATCGTCTAACCAAGTTTTCTTCGGTATGTCTTGCTTGAAAGGTTTCCTATCTTTGTCTCTAACTAGAAAGTTGGTCTTGAGTGGAACCCTGTTCTTCGGAATTGAGTCTTGGAGATCCCTAGCTCGGCTGATTGCATCCTGTAGAGTGGAGGGTTTGTTGGCTTTCACCCACCCCCGTAGTGGTTCTGTCAAGGCCTCAGTAAACAACATAATCAGCCTGTTCTCCAACACATCTGTCACCTTAACAACTACCCTCTGGAGCTCAGAGATGAAGGCCTCGACACTACCTATCTGCTTGAGTTGAGCCAAATCTCTAAAGTGTATCTCTGGGTCTTTTCTGTCAAACTGCTCCATGAGCTTCTGTGTGAACTCACTCTAGGAACTGATGGTGTTGTGACCCAATGTCACAAATCCGTGGTACCACCACTCATGAGCCTCTCCATCTAAGTGCAGTGTAGCCAATTTAATGGCATATGTCTCTGTCATGGGGTTGAGTTGGAAATACGTATCCAACTTCTGAATCCATATCCTCGCTGAACCTCTGCGAGCCCCATCAAAGTTTGGGATGGTCAACTCGTAATTATGATTAAATCCCCTGTTGAAATTCTTGGGTCTGTTCCTACTCTCCATGTTGCAGAAATATGAAAAGGACATCGCTGCATGAAACTCATCCCCTAAGTCCCTGTATTCCTCTAAATAGGCTCCAAATGGTTCACTAGGCTCTACTGGTATGACTGGTCCTACCACTGCATCTGCGAGGAAGTGAGGCATAGTAGGCCTGCTAGAAGATCTGTTATATATGCGGGGTGTGTTTTGCATATTGGTGTATGCATGCATCCCACTACTGCTTGTAGACCCTCTATCTATCGGTGAGAGAGGTATACTGCTATTACCTAGTTCTGGTTTCGCCGACAATCTGCTTATTGCATTCAGTATGTCCTTTTGCCGTTTGGCTAGGTCCTGCAATGTGTTTACAAAGCTGTGAAACTCCATGCTGTCCTCATCTTCTCCCATTCCTTTGCCCTTGTCAGAGTGTATCCCTGTTGGGTCCATGTTTGAGTTGGTCCCTTCTGGATATCCTCAAATTCCTCCGTGTACCTACTCTTCCTTCTCCTATAGTTTACAAAAGTGTCTTCTTCTGTATTCATTTACTTCTCATGTTCAAGCCCACAACTAGAAAGGAACATGCTTTGATACCACTGCAATATCCCGAATACTGATATTCTACTGACACTGTGTATAATTCTAACTCATACACTCAATCTTGTGCAAAAATACAGAATAACTGTGCATGCAAACTTGCCATGCAAAAATTCCCTAAAATATAGCAAAATTAGGGCTAGGGTTTGCAGAAAGGAATTTAACACTTACCACTGATAACTCGGCTGATAATACTCCTGAGATAGGCTGCATGCATAAAGTGTCGAATGGGTGAAGTATTAGTGCTACCTTCCTGCTGTTGACGCCTAGCTGCACACATGTGCCCTCCTTAGATTGAAGGTGACGTTTTTGGAGGAGGGATGATTAGATGCTGTTGAAACTTTGTGGACTTGTCGGTCTTCTGCTGCCGAAGAGATGGATTGTCACATGCAGAGGTTTGGCTGCCTCTAAGTGCACTAGCGAATTGGTTTGCTGTTCTGTTGCTCACGCCCCCCAACCTCTCTGTTTTGATGATAAATGCTCCAGGTGAGGAAATTGATGGCTGATAGTCACTTTATGCCGTACGATAAGCCTGCTAAGAAAGAGGAAGTTGACATGCAGAGGAAATACCGGGTTTTATGGTCCCAACAAATCCTTCTGAGGTTTCCCAACTATTTCCACCTGCAAAACGTGGACCTGCATGTAATCCTTTTGAGTGTGCTGGATCCCTGGATATTGATGGATACAATGAATGCCGTGGATAAACCTGGGTGATCTATCCTGAAAAGAGACTAGGGCAGATATTTCATTGCCGAACCTTCGCTAGCTGAAGACATTGTCTTCAACCCCAACTGCTGTGGTTGCACGCTGTGTTGCTGCTCAAAGCTCCAAATTAATCAATAATAATAATAGATAGTCTCTTTAGTCCCATAACCCTCTTAAATAGAGTCTCATGCGCTTTTAGGGTTTGCATGTCACTTTTTGGGTTTCTGCTTCACTTTTGCATGCATGCAATTCTATTTTGATGTTGACTTTTAATCCTAAAGAAATAAGACTTCTTTTATCCGACTGATGACTTTAACACTGAATGAATGTCCTGATCTGCTCTATGTATCAAATGCTCTCAGTCAATTCCCTCTCATGCAGTACCTGCTCGAACCTATGGGAATTAAGTAGGTTAGTGGGTGTTTTGGGTGCTTTATTAGAGGGGGACATTACACTTTTTCCTCCGACCTGCTAAAAACCAGCAAGTAAACAAGATTAGAAGATGGTGGTATGCACAAAGATCAAATAAAATTTTTAAAGTTTTGGTACTTGGAAAAATTTGGAAAATTTACCAAGTATAAATACCAAAAAAGTAAGCCTAGATCTAGTTAAACGATGAAGCTTTGAATGTATTTCTAGATCTATCTAACATGCCAAAACAATTAGATTTGAATGAACATAACTTTAAGGAACTAGATCTACTTGATTAGGTCAATCCAAACAAAGTAACCGGAAAGAAAAGAGAATTTGGGTTTGAAGAGATGGATTGAATAATTCAAGCCCTTGCTTGATTTTTTGCTAATGGCTATGGAGTCCCTGCAACAAAGATTAGCTTCTAAAGAGGATGCCGAAGAAGGAGAAGAAACAACTTAGTTCAACGCTTCCTTTGGATCTCGTGACCTGCAAAACTATAAAACCACTCCTGCAAAAATTGGATTAGATCTAGTATGTTTGAAGAAGAAAAAACTAAGAGAACCTCAATACAACTGAATATAGTCGGTTACTCCTATATCTTTCCAATACAAATCATAAGCAAGCAACTTAACAACTGTAAATGCTTACTCTACGTATCATGAATGATCCTCTAAGCTAGACATATCAACACGAATTGAGCAAGAGCAATTTTAAAGAATACAATATCACCTCATTATCATAGCATTCATCCAATGGCACAAGGAAGACCTTCAAAGTCTTCAACTTTATTATTCAAAATAGTAGCAGCATTACAATAGGCAGAGGTGCCTTCCATCCATCCCAAGATGGAGCAGAGGACCCCTATTTATACAAAAAGAGAAGGGCGCACTCAACCCTAGCGCAAGCATGAGGAGAGAGGGCGCAACCATCAGTAGCTGGGGCTTTAACTGCATAGAATTGAAGCTGAATTGAGCTTTGGTAGATGAGACTGGGGTGAGGTGGCCTCCACCTAGGCAAGGCGCCCACCCAGTCTCCTTGGAATTATCAACCAACCACTCAGAACATGCCAAAGAGGGAAATTCGCCCATGCAAGGTAAGGAGGCGCAAATCCCAAGGAGGAGTTAACAACCATGCTCCGATATTGACTCAGACCAGTTTGGTGATGATTGGAATCTTCTCCGATGCTCTTTGCCATGTCATTTAGCCCCTTTATTCAATTTGGTTTATTTTGGAGAGTTTTTGATTTATCTCCATTTAATATTTTTATGATTATTTTAATTAAATATTCCTCATTTATTGATTTTGAGGAAATATTCAATTGAGTGCAAAATAATCATATGAAACTTAGGATAAGTGGGTCTAGGGGTTAAATGAGTGTTTTGTCTTAGAAAACAAGTATTTATTTGCCAAAATCTACCCCCAGACCACTTTATTATTACATTTTGAAAATTTTCAATTAAACCATAGGAAAAATGGTTTAATTATTTTTCAATAGTTAAAAAAAAAAAAATCCGAGGATGTCCGTTAAATGATTTTTCGGACAATTTTTTTAACACATCCCGGGACCTAGGAAATGACCACATAACATACCAATAGTGTCTAGTAGGTTCATATTTTAATGTTGGACTTTATAACCCCCTAAGGCCTAACCTTCAAATTCGGGCATTCCAACTTTGGAGGTAGCACGAGAAAAACTCATCGATTATTACTTGGCTAAAGGCAAAGAATAATCGACAAGGGAAAAAAATCCTTGGAATACCTTATTTGATTGAAAAGTCTAAGGGAACCGAGCCACTAAAGACCCCCCTACTAGCACACTTTATTACAAACCCCATGGGGTATGGTCATTTCGACAAAAAAATAAAAAAGGCTAGCCAAAACTGGCTAACTCTGGAACACACTGAACATCTGAACTTTGGAAACGAACATGCATCATGTTCAATAACTGGCGACTCAATAGGAAGTTCAACTATTGTACAAAATAGTTGGTAACATCTGGCTCCAACTGCGGGACGTGCACTTGTTTGATTCTCGTTCAAAAAGAGTGTGCGAGCGGCCCAGAATCTCTGGTTCTTACACGAAATTAAAGTGCATAAGTACAACATATATAAAAATCCAAAATGAAATATACAAGTTACAACAACTATGCATAAGGAAGAAACCTATGATACATGCATAATATACAAAAAATATGATACAAAAGTATAGTACAAAACTATGGTACAAAAAGGGGAAAACTGAAAGGAAAAGATAAGGGTTTAGAAAAGCCCTTAGAATGCCCCCATGGGCATTAGATGTCATTGTTGAACACTTTTAACTGTTGCCCATTCGCTGGTAAGAGTAACCTTTCTCCTTCCATAGTGTTGAGGAGAAATGAATTTGTGTCGGCCACGTCATATATAATGTATGGACCCAACCATAAGCTGTCAAACTTTCCGTGCTTTCCCAACTTCTCTCTTCTTTTATCCCAAAGAAAAACCGTATCCCCAATTTGAAAAGGTCTTGGCTTGGCTGACTTATCGAAGGTTCTTTTGATCTTATCTTGATTTCTGATACTTCGGTTCTCATCTAGCTCAATGATCTGATTAAACTTGTTGGGCATGGAGTCTTCCTCCATTTCATACTCCTGGAGCATCTTCATGGCAGATAGCTGAAGGTCGATGGGCAATGAAACAATCAATCCATACACAAGTTCAAAAGGGGTTTTCTCGGTTGCACTTTTCTTAGTTATCCGATCAGCCCAAAGTGCATACTTAATCTTACCAACCCATGACTATTTATTATTTCCAACTGTTTTCTTAGTCATTAAGTTCTTATTGCTGGACTCTGCAAGACCATTACCCTGAGGGTAATAATTGGAAGAATGGGACATGATAATGCCATAATTGAAACAGAAGCTGGTGAACTCTGCAGAACTAAAAGCTTTGGCATTATCAGTTGTTATTTTGGTTGGAGCACCAAATCTACTAATGATGTTACTTTCTAGGAAATCCATAACAACTTTATCAGTAGCCTTTTTAGTGGGGATAACCTCCACCCACTTGGTGAAATAATCGGTAGTTGTTAAAATCCAACAATAACCATTGCTAGACTTGTCTTTGAATTTACCGATGAAATCATGCCCCCACTGCTGGAAAGGGGCTTGAACCACAACTGGTCGCATAGGTAATGCTTTCAACCTTGGCTTCCCAGTGAACAACTGGCACTGCTGACAACCCCTGACCATCTTATGAACATCTGCAAATAGGGAGGGCCAATAGTAACTTGCTCGAAGGATTTTGTGGCCTGTCGTATCTGTTGCATAATTCCCACCACAAAATCCTGAATGGAACTCAGTCAAGAGTTGCTTAGAGTCTTGCTCATTAACACACCTAAGGATCACTCCATCTAGGTTTCTCCAACCCGGTCCTTCCTGAGTGATGCAATATCTGACGACCTTTAACCTCAAAGCCCTTCTTTTACGACCTTTTAGATGTTGAGGGCATGTAAGGTTTTGAAGAAAGAATATGATATCGGAGTACCAATGGTGATCTAAACGCTGCAATTCTGGAGGCATGCTTGGTGTAGGCTCTTCATTCTGACAAATTATTCCTAAGGCTTCTTCATTACCCCGAGTTAACATTTTTGCTAGGCCCTATCCTTTGATTAATTTTGTGGGTTTAATCTCTAGATCATACTCCTGAATTTTAGACACCCACTTACCTCTTTTGCCTAAGCAATCTTGTTGACACAAGATATCCTTAACTGCTGAGTGAGGTACATAACAAACTATCTTTGAGTAACCCACATATGTTCTGAAATGCTTCAAAGATCTTACTAAGGCAAAAGCTTGTTTTTCCATGGTTGTATACTTAAGCTCGGAGTGTTGTAGTGCCTGGCTCATGAAAGCGAACCTCAATACAACTGAATATAGTCGGTTACTCCTATATCTTTCCAATACAAATCATAAGCAAGCAAGTTAACAACTGTAAATGGTTACTTTACGTATCATGAATGATCCTCTAAGCTAGAGATATCAACACAAATTGAGCAAGAGCAATTTTAAACAATACAATATCACCTCATTAGCATAACATTCATCTAATGGCACAAGGTAGACCTCCAAAGTCTTCAACTTTATTATTCAAAATAGCAGCAACATTACAATAGGTAGAGGTTCCTCCCATCCATCCCTAGATGGAGCAGAGGACCCCTATTTATACAAAAAGAGAAGAGCTAACTCACCCCTAGCGCAAGCATGAGGAGAGAGGGCACAAACATTGGTAGCTGGGGCTTTAACTGCACAGAACTGAAGCTAAACTGAGCTCTGGTAGATAAGATTAGGGTGAGGTGGCCTCCACCTAGGCAAGGCGCCCACCCAGTCTCCTTGGAATTATCAACCAACCACTCATAACATGTCAAAGAGGGAAATTCACCCATACAAGGTAAGGAGGCGCAAATCCCAAGGAGGAGTTAATTGTCGTGCTCCGATATTGACTCAGATTAGTTTGGTGATGATTGAAATCTTCTCTGATGCTCTTTGCCATGTCATTTAGCCCTTTACTTTATTCAATTTGGTTTATTTGGGAGAGTTTTTTATTTGTCTCCATTTAATTTTTTACGATTATTTTAATTAAATATTCCTCATTTATTGATTTTGAGGAAATATTCAATTAAGTGCAAAATAATCATCTAAAACTTAGGATAAGTGGGTCTAGGGGTTGAATGAGTGTTTTGGCTTAGAAAACAAGTATTTATTTGCCAAAATCCACCCCCAGACCACTTAATTATTACATTTTGAAAATTTTCAATAGGAAAAATAGTTTAATTAATTGAAAAATTTAATTATTTTTCAATAGTTTAAAAATAAAAAATAAAAAATAAAAAATTCGAGGATGTCCGCTAAATTTTTTTTCGAAGAATGTTTTAACACATCTCGGGACCTAGGAAATGACCACAGAACATACCAATAGTGTCTAGTAGGTTCATATTTTAATGTTGGACTCTAATAACCCCCCAAGGCCTAATTGCTAAATTCAAGCATTACAGCTTTGGAGGTAGCAGGAGAAAAACTCTTAGATTATTACTCGGCTAAAGGCAAAGAATAATCGATAAGGGTAAAAACTCCTTGCAATACCTTAGTTGATTATTAAGTCTAAGGGAACCGAGCCACCCAAGATCCCCCTACTAGCACACTTTATTAAAAACCCCATAGGGTATGGTCATTTCGACAAAAAAATAAAAAAAGGCTAGCCAAAACTGGCTAACTCTGGAACACACTGAACCTCTGAACTCTAGAAACGAACATGCATCATGTTTAATAACTGGCGGCTCAATAGGAAGTTCAACTATTATACAAAATAGTTGGTAACAACCCACAAAGTTAGTCCTTAAAAATAATCTTATCAAAGTGCAAAAACAAAAACTCACATGAGCTTTTCAAGCACTAGAATGCACTAGACTTGGGAACACCTCGAATGGGATGTTGTCACTTTTTTTTAGAGTCCCCGACAATGGCGCCAAAAAATGTTACCGCTTAAAATAACACGCTCGACCAAGGTCACAGATCACAGTGCAATTAGTGGTAAGCACGGGATCAACTAGTGCCCAATGTCACCACTACGTAGCTCCTTAACACTTTTTCTCTACTCCTAAGACCAAGGTGGAGTCCTTAGATTTCAGTGAATGATATCTGGAATTACTTAAACAACACACAAACACCTTTCCCAAGAAACCTCTCAGCGAAGATCAGTGCCTTGTGGAGTCAAAATATTAAACCCACAATAACATTGAAGGAGAGGTAGGAGTTATATCACTTTGCTATGTATTCCAAGAAAGATAACTTCAATTTTGCTACTGCTGTTATGAGGTTGCAGCAGTCAAAACACTTCATAAAACTTGATAAAAATTGGTCAAAACAATGCCAACTTACCATGTGATGTTGTAACTTGTATAGTAGGCTAAGGGGTATGTGCAGTAGGGTGGAAAGGGAGCCTCAAATCAGAACAGTCCCCAAATAGATGGTGGTCCCACTTATCACGTTCCCCAATGAGCTTCCAAATCCCTAGGGGTCAATCTAAGCCCAAAACCTTGCTTTCTAGGCCTTCAAACTTGGCTGAAATGGTCAATATACCTTATGTTCCTGCAATAACAAATCTGCAAAATAAAACCCTAGCAAGCGCAAGTTATCGAGAACCTCACAATTTATTATTTAATCATAAGATTAAAACGCCCCTGAAGATTCACCATTAAATTGCATAGGGTGCACTTCTCTGTCTGAACATTAATTCCATATTGCAAATATTTTTTGAGATATGAATTTTTATAAATTTTAGGGTTTTTCCAATATAATATATTTTTGGGAATTTTTATAATAATCATACAAGAGACTTATGATAAAAAATATGAAGAGAAGGGATTATGACCTTAGTCCATAACCTTAAGCCTTAAGGCAATTAGAGATCGAGGTCACTGTCCCTACTCAATTTGGCTATTCAAGATTTACCAACTAGAGCAATGGTTAGTAAACCAATACTATGTCAAAGTAGCCAAATCCTAATTAGGGAAAACAATGAAACCCAAGGTCCACAGTGGAGAGCCCCTTCAAGAGGAAAGTCTCCTTAAACAAAGTTGACAATATGCCAATAAAACCCTAATTTTCCTTGCTCAAGGTGCAAAGGCAACGTCAAACAAGAAAATGGAGAGATCTTACCAACATCAACCAAGAAAGAGAACAAGAGAGACTTCTTAAGTCCTTCCTTAGCCACGGTTTATTACAAACTATTCTTTGGATCAACCATGCAAGATAGCAAAAAGACTAGAAAATCCACCATTCAACCTTTATCACACGAGGAACTTGCCAAAGGGAGAGGTGCACATAACCAACAAACCAAGATGAAGAGAAAAAGGTACATAATTAGAACCCTTGTCTTGTTTACAAATGGTGCTAGGAGCTTTTATTTATATCAGGCTTCCTAGTTTTATTTAGCTTTAGAGCCTACCTTATGAAAAGATAAATAACTAAAAATTAGTGTTTGTCACCCACAAGCCGGGGACTAAACCACCAAAGACTACAAATAATGATAAAATAGTGCAATTGGCTTCATCCGAATGAAGTGATGAGCTAGGGGAGGATGTCATGCCCCAACTAAACCCATTGATGTAAAAGATCCTTCAACGTCCTCCCTGTTAAACTAGTAGCAACAAGAAAGGTCTTCTTGCATGCAGAAGACTTAAATTAGGAAACCAGTTGTATTTAATTTACTTTTCCTAAGTTTACTTTGGAAAATAAATTAAAGTGATCTAAATTAACTTTAGTGATCCACTAGTTAAAGTGAAATTAGGGTTTTTGCTTTACCACTAGTTAAAGTGAAAGTGAAATTAGGGTTTTCACTTTACCTAATTGGTGGAGAGAACACACACACTTGTATTCCGACAGAGACGGGATATAGACAGGGAGAGAAAGTGAGATAGAGGATTTAGCTGAGAAGACGGAGGAGCGAGCAGCAGGATCATTGAGCTTCATACAGTTGGGCCGTACACTCACACAGGAGGGTGTGTTGAGGTTTAGCTGGGATTTGCCTAGTGATTCTGCCGTGTGCTGCATTCGCTAGGTTGGGGTGAATTTGCAGTGATTGTAAAAGTTCCATATTTTCTCATAATAAAATCTATATCTAACTGCTGCACCGGTTTTCCCATCTTGGGTTTTTCCGGGGGTTTCCATACCCAAAATAATAGTGTCAATATTGTGATGTGATGTTGTGAATTATTTGTCAGTTTTATATTCCGCTGCATACTGTAAAAGATATTCATGTGTGGTTATCAGTTGATATTTTGCATGCACTGTTTAGCCCTAGTTGAATATTAAAGGAAAATTTACATGGTATCAGAGCTTTGGTGAGCTAAACCTAAGAGATTTGCAGCAACAGTGATAGATTAAGGGTAGATCTGTAGGAAGACACAAACCTAGACTTCCAGATCTAGGGTTTGACAGGTACACTTCACTATGGCCGTGCAGTTGAGAGTTGAGGATAGACTCCAGGGTGCTCAGAACTTTCCTACATGGAAAGAAAGGATCACAAGGATCCTGGACGCAGTGATGCAGAGGAGCACATTGACTCCACGAATGTTGCACCCAATGTTGCACGACTCGGACTTGGCAAAGACTCGGCTGGCATATGACTCGTTGACTCGGGAAAGACTCGGGCCAGACTCGGCCAGACTCGGCAATTAGGAAAAAGATAAAATATGGTGCATTATCTCATAAACATAATCAAATTTTGTATGCAAAAATTTAAATAGTGATCATAGATTCACTAATTATAAACGATAAATCATAAGCCATATGGCATAAACCATAGCCATAAACCATAAGCTATAAACGATATACCATAGTGATTTGAAAATAAAAAATGGTAGCAAGTTCAAAATTTAGTCTCATAACATAAAATAGAAAACAAAAATAGACAATGTCTCCATGTACTCGAGTCTCATGCCTAACTACAAGTACGCCTAAAATATGCCCTCGAGGAGCTAGTGCCAACATCGGTAGACTGAAGCAGCTATGAAGCAGGTGTATTTGGAGTTTCCATTTGAGAATATGGCAGACTAGAGGGATCCTGAGTCTCCTCATCAAGCCAACTCAAATCATCAGGGAACTCCTCCACAACCCACTCAGACTCTAAATCAATATCATCCAATAAAATTGGATCTAGGTCCTTCGGCTGAATTTGTTTTGTGGGCAGTCGAAGGTTGTAGTAGATGAAGACCAACTTCTCCAACATCTCATGCTCCAACCTATTCCTCTTTTTGATGTGGATGTGCTCGAATACCGACCAATTGCGCTCACAACCTGAAGCGCTGCAGGGTTGACTTAAAACTTTGATAGCAAATTCTTGTAATTGTGGTGCCTCAGTGCCACAATCTATCCACCAATTGGCTGCAAAAATTAAAAACATAAGTTTTGCAATGCCAAAATTGAAAAAGATAACCAGCGAATTTAAAAGCTAAGTTCTAACTTCTAAGTTATAACAATTTAGTTTTTCCAAATTGAATCTTACATGGCATTTTCTTGTCTTTGAGTCGTTGGGTTGAGCTGAATCCAAACATGCCAGATGCTGCTTTGTACATATCACGTTGCAAGTTGATTTTGTCTTGAATTTCTGGATTCGGGAACATCTTCTCAATGCATATCATGACACCTCTCATCACCTCAAGATCACCTTGAATGCTAGAGTCTGGATTATAGAATAAGCTCGAATTGAGATATGCTCCCGCAGCATGCAATGGTGAATGTAGCTGCTTGTCCCACCTGGAATCAATAATCTGCCATATAGGGAGATATTTTGATGAATCCCCCTTATAGAAAGCCTTGATGGCCTCTTTGGCCCTATCCATGCCCTCATAGATGTATACCATTGCAGGTTTCTCTCCATCCATGATCCTTAAGACTTTTACAAGTGGCTCAGTGAAGCTGACAATTTCAGTGACTTTCTCCCACAAACCATCTCCTAAGAGAGACAGCTTTACAGCAACTGCATCTGGTTTTGTGCTATCTTTCCAATGTATCCATTCCCGGCTACAAAACATTCGTCTCAAAGTTTGGTACTCATTCAAAAGGCTTTGGAGGGAAAGAAAGGTTGTGTCAAACCGTGTGATAGCAGGGTGACTGAGTTCACCCTGTGTGTATTCCCTCATAAAGTTCAAGACCCAAGCATGGTTATAGATATACTTGGTTATTTTTTTGCACTCTTGTACAACAGCTTGCACCCATTCCATCTTCCCGATGTCCTCCATCATCAAGTCTATGCAATGGGCAGCACATGGAGTCCAAAAGATGGTGGGGTATTTTGCAGAAAGCAACCTTCCGGCTGCCACATAATTTGCAGCGTTGTCTGTGACTACCTGGACAACATTTGCCACCCCAATTTCTTCCACAACATCAGCTAACAATGAAAAAATCAAATGTGCATCCTTTACGTGCGAGGATGCATCAATGGATTTTAGGAACATGGTTCCTTTGGGGCAAGCTATAACAAAATTAATGATTGTTCTGCCCCTTTGATCTGTCCATCCATCAGACAAAATTGTGCAACCTATAAACTTCCATGAGTTTTTAATGGTCTCCAATTGTTCCTTAACACACTTGAGCTCCTCATCAAGCTCTTTCCCCCTAAGTGCATTATAAGAGGGGGCTTTGTATCCAGAGCCAGCAGCTGCAATGGCATCAACCATGGGCTGATAAAAATATGACTTTGCATAGTTAAATGAAAGGCTGTTATGGTACCAAAACCTCCTCACTGCCATATCAGCCTCCTTTCTCTTCTTTTCATTGAAGCTCTCCAAAGAAGGTTGAGATCCTGGAGTTGTACGAGGAAGGAAGAGCGAAGAAGCTATACTTCTCTTTGGTGCAATAGTTGATGAGGAGGACACTCCTGTACTATGATTTGGTGGTGGTCCTATTGAATCTCTACCTATCATGGAAGTTTCAAACTTGTATCTTGCCCTCTTTTCACTTTGTTCTCTAATAGCATCCAGAGCAGATGCCATTTTAGCTGTGACTTCATCAGGGCATTTGTCACAAACCACGACATCTTTGCAAGCAATTCTTGCAAGGTGGTATTTCAACCTATTTATGCCCCCAGACATATGGGTTGAGCAGAAATTGCAAATGACCCTGTGGTCATCATCAGTATTCACCCGCACACAATATTTCCACGCTGAATCAAGAGGCCTTCTAGCTTTGGATTTAGGTGCCATGGAATCTGAATTGTAAAAACATTAAATGTTCTACATTAATAAACAATAAAACATTGCATTAAATTGACTGTTTGTATTTGTAAACAAGATTATAATTTATTATTAAATTGTTTTTTTTGTGCATGTGTGGCTAAGTATCTTAGCCCACAGGCCTGTGTGGCTGAGTATCTCAGCCCACAGGCCTGTGTGGGCAGACAAAGAATAAATAAAAACATTTATATAGGTTTAAGTTGAAGTTGCTTCTGCTGAAAAAAAGCCAACAAGTCTCAGCCCAAAAAATGATTACCCAAGGAAACATTTTTCAAAGTAAAATTTCTTCATTTTGTTTAGGTTGGACTGTCAAAGTTGTATGGAATCATGGATCCTTTAGTAAATTGCCATTTCTCTAATGCATTATGAAAGGAACATAGTGAGTAAATTTTAAATTAATCAATCAAACTTTGTCGCTTATCAGGAAAAATTAATAGAACAAAAAAAGTATTTGCTTGTATGATTGAGAAGTAGACTCATACATGTGCCACTTACATCATAATGTCAATGCAAAAATTGTATTGAATATATTGAATAATTTTATTGAATAAGAACACATTCTTGTCCATGTTTATTTTGAAAATGAACAGTGTGAGCACTATTTTTAAAATATACCAGCTAAATATATTTTTAACTTTTTTTACCTTAGAGAATGAAGAACCTATTATAACCAGGTTGATATGAAAAATTGAAAGCATTGCTGGAAGCCATATAAGAAGACATAAACAGTGAAAACAATAAATAAAAACATTATAAATAAACCATTATAAACAGTTTCAGACCATTGTTGGAACTTGGAAGCCATTATATTTAATAATTAATATTAAATTAATAAATAAAAACATTATAAAACATTCTTATTATAAACTTAAAATTAAATTTTAATTTTAAACTAACTTTAAACTAAATTTTATACAAACTTTAAATAAAAATCAAATTTAACTAGAAGTTTATAAACTTTAACTTATATATTTAAAAATAAAAATAAAAATAAAAAAAACCTTAAAACCACCTCAAATACCTAAGGTTGAGCCTTACAACCACCTCAAATGCCTAAGGTTGAGTGAATTTCTTCACATTAGAAACAAGTCTATGTATTATAAATAGTGAAAACCCTACCTTAATCCCTCTACTTTACCTTAATCTCTGTACTTTGAAACTTATTAAAAAGTTATTAATTAATATATAAGACAATCTTCTTTAAATAAAACATATTAGTATAAACCAAATCCACTTCAAATTGATTCAATCCCATTGTTAAAGAAGTCGTATGCATTAGTCTATATATTTTAACATAAAAGTCTATTGTCCAATAATGAAACACTTAGTTTCTTGCCTAAAAATTAGGTTACGAAATACAAATTTTGGTGAGGTAATGTATGTTTGGACGTTGTCCTTTATTTTATTACATCTTTATATCATTCATTATACTACACTAAAGTTTATAAGTCCTTCGTTCCGTCCAAACCTGAAAGAGAGAACCCGTAAACAATCCCTGTGACGGCCGTGAACTCCACCTCCAGCAGCAGCGAAGGCCGTGAACTCCACTCCACACTCAGAACTGATAAAACGAAAACGGAAATGGATGCTGGATGAAAATAAATTTATGGGTGAAAGAAACAACTGTTTATGGTCTGTTTATAACAGGCTAAGGTGCCTTTTCCCTCCAATTAAACGGACTGTCACACCACAAAAATCGCGGGTGTTTTTCGCGGGTTTGTTTTGTGGCCCAAGTCGCACGACGAGTTTCGGCGAGTACTCGCGATTCCGGCGAGTAGCGACGATTCCGGTGAGTTCCGACGGTTACCCGTTTCCAGCGAGTGGTCAGCGGAGTTTCCGGCGGTTACCCGTCTTGGCGTCTGACTCGGGCCCACTCGCGAGTACTCGCGAGTACCAGGCGAGTGGTGCTTCATTGGTTGCACCCACAGATCCGACAGATCTAGCAGCTTGGAAGAAGATTGATTCCAGAGCCATGCTGATTATCATGGATGGAGTGAAGGACCATATAGTCCCTCACCTTTCTGGTAAGAAGACCGCATTAGAAATGTGGAAGGCTTTCGAGAGTCTGTACCATAGCAAGAACGAGAACCGGAGGATGGTGTTGCAAGAGAGGATGTGCAACACCAAGATGACCAAGGGAGAAGGAGTGGTGCCTTATCTCATGAGGCTCACACAGATCAGGGATGAGCTTGAAGCTGTTAGCTCTAAGATAGATGATGAGGAGCTAGTTTGGATAGCCCTCAATGGCTTCTCTAAGCCATGAGACACCTTTGTCAAGGGTGTTGTGGCTAGGAAGAAGCTACCAGATTGGCAGAGACTATGGGATGACTTTGTGCAGGAGGAGACCCGCATGGGTCAAGGATTAGGCTCATCCAGCAGTGCCCCACAGATTGTGGATGAGGAGGCTCTAGCCCTTATAGGGAAGAGCAAGGGGAAGGCAAAGAGGAAGAAGGATGGTAAGAAGAACCTTGACGTGTCAAAGGTCAAGTGTTTTATTTACCACAAGCAGGGACACTTTGCCTCCCAGTGCCCAAATAGGAAGAAGAAGAGTAACACTCAGATGGCTGGATCTGCAGAGGTGGATGAGTTCAGTAGGAACTTCGATGAGGAGTTTTGCTTGAAAGCTTGCATGGAAAGCACCACAGGGAGCAACATATGGTACATTGACAGTGGAGCATCTAGTCACATGACTGGATGTAACGAATATAAAATAAATTATTAAATAGATTAATTAAATAATATGAAAGGGTGTGACCCTTCACGCTCAAAGCCTATAAAGGCGAGCCTCCATTGTACATTTTATCTATCATCCAATATGTTATTATTATTCATATTCATTATTACAATGATAGTCGGATTCGACTAATGGACAACCGGATTCGATTGCTCCATTTGGGAGGACAACTGGATTCGTCCTCCCTCTCTCGTCTTAAACTCCTGCCACCTCCATTTTTTTTATTTTTGCTTCCTTCACTCTCCCACCTGTTCTCCACGCTCCCATCTTCCATGTGCCTGCTCCTTCCCTCTTCCATTTCCTACGCTCCTGTCTCACACTCCCTCGCAGCTTCTTCCCATCGCCTCCATCCCGCCTCCATCTTCCCTTCTGCGCTATACCTCCGTGCTGCCTCATCCTCACTGCCTCGCTCCCACCTCCACGACGACCTGCACAAAAAACAAACAAAAAAATATTAAAATATAATATTATATAACATTATAATATAATATTAATTTCAAATATATTATAATAAAATATTTAAAAAAAAATCAAATATTAGATTTATTATTATAATATTTGTTTAAAAAAAAAAAGCTATATACAAACTATAATATAGTTTATAAAAAGAATATATAATAATATTAATATTAATTAATTAATTAATTAATATATTATTAGCCAAAATAGTGTTGAAATACACACCTCCGCATACAAGGCCCAAGACCATGGCAGAGCTAAAAGAGCAAATCGAAAAAATGGAGAAGGACATGAGGTCTTTTGCCGCTGACATAAAATGCATGAAGGAAAAGATGCAAAATAACAATACATTACTCAAAGACAAGCTTGTTGTGGTACTAGAAAGGAGGCTCGACGACAAACTTGACATCTTGAACGAAAAACAAAAAGACTTGGATGACAAAATGAGTACCGTGACGCAAAACATAAACACCATAACACAGAACATGAGCACCATGACGCAGAACCAACATTAATCAAGATGTTACAAAGGTTCATACCTAGTCTGGGCCACGTCAGCAGTCCAGACATGCTAGATGCCTCATTTCATGTTGCCACCCAGGAAACACTCGCAAAGAATCAAGAAGAATTGCAAAAAGAAATAAAGATTGACAATGCGACGCTTAAGCAAGAGATAGAAACACAAGTAATGCAGATATGGAGGCACGATTAAACATCAAAATAGATGCTATAAGTAAGATAGTAGAGAAAAGAAAAACTAAAAATCACCGCCAACAACGAAACAATTCAGATATGTCACTTTCATCGTCTAGCAGTTTCGAGCCACCATCAAACCATAAGGCAAAAGGAAATCAACGTCGCCCTTACAAAGTGCACCCACCTAAGGCAAAAATAGAGTTGTCAAAATATAATGGGAGTGAAGACCAATGCGTTGCTTGGCTAAACAAAGCAGAAGAATACTTCGACATTTACAACATTCAATCTGACGAGGAGAAGGTGAAATATGTGTCAATGCATTTGGAAGAGTACGCCTATAATTGGTACTTATGGTGGAAGAGAGATGATTTTACCTACACCTGGAACTTGTTCAAAAATGATTTTTTTAATAGGTTTCAAGGAATCAAAGAAGATGAATTTTTCAGTAAATTTACTGTTACCACCTAAGTTGTACTTAGTGGTTTTTATCAAGTGAGCCCAGTGAACCGGACAGGGTTAACTTGTTCGGACTTCAAAAGACCTATGGAAGTACTTTTGGGAAGTGCTTGTTGTATCATATCACATGTTCATACCCCATGGGGAGTTGTAATAAAGGTTCTAGCATGATAGTGTCTGTAAAAGACTCGGTCTCTTAGACTTCATTTGTCAATCCGATCAGCCCAGGGTGTTTTTTCCTTTGGTTATTATTGGTTGTTGAATAAACAACTGATAATTTCTGAGTTTTTCACTCCATACCTCCAAAGTTGGGGTGGTCGGCTTGGCATTTAGGCCTATTGAGGTTATTAGAGTCTGTGTGTCAATGTATAAGCATGCTAGACATCATTTTTGAGTCATATGATCATGTCTAAGTCCCCCTAGGTGTTTTTCAATTTTTCAATTTTTCAGTTTTTTCAGTGTTTTTTATTAAATTTTAATTTTTCCAAAACTTAGGCTATTTTTTAATAGTTTAATTGGAAAAATTGAGTCTGTAATAAAAGTGGGCCAAATAATCAGTTTCACTCATGTAGGTGCTCATTTTAAAGCTAAGAGCACCATGTAAACCCATGGACCCACTATTTCCTAAGTTTTGAGTGATCTTCCATCACTCAGGTCAGAAAGCCCCAAAAATCAATTATTGATTATTTTAATTAATAAATTGATGAATAATGGAGCAAATCCAAAATCAATAACTCAATGGATTCTCAACCGATTTGACTGAAATCAATCAGATCTGGAGCAGATTGACTGGATTTGACAAATCCTTGACTAAAGGAGGGGATCAAATCAGATCCAGAGTTGATCTATAGTGGTATTCATGGGGAATTGTGCCCTCCCTCTCTCTTCAACACGTTTTGGCTCTCCTGGATGCTCTGTGGGCCGATGTGTCAGTGTATGGGTTGATGTGTCAGCCAGATCAGGCCCCCGGTTGACAAGTAGGCTCAGTTCAGCCTCAGTTCTGCATTGATGAACTATCCATCAGATGATTTCACTTGATTCCATGAGGAATTGCGCCCCCCCGGGCTAGATGGCCTGCATATTGTATAAATCAAGGCACAGCCTCCTCTTCCAAGCTAGTTAGAACTGGGATTGAGGTGCTGTTGCTCTTGTACTGTATTGTTTTTTCATTCTGGAATAAAGAAGCTTTGGAGGCAAGATCTATGGTGTAATGCTCTTCATGTGTGGATGTTGATTGTCAAATGCTTATGAGGTATAATCTGCTTTTGTTTATCATTGCTTTGCTGGTTTATTGTTGGCCTGTAAGGAGAGAGTTCCCTCTTGTTAGGGTAAGAGTTTATTCTAGTTTGATTTATGCTCTTACTGTTGCTTGTTCTAGATCTATTGGATTTGTATGTATTTTAAGTTTAATTGCATGCTTTCCAATCATCTCCTTCGGCAACACCTATGTTTTAACCATCTGTTTGTGCAAGGGTTTTCAAGTTGCAGGTGATCTCGCTGGTAGAAGAGGTTGAGCTGGTTTGAATCTTCCTCTTCTCCAGCATCTTACGAATGACATAGTCCCTCGGTGTTCCACCAAAGCAGAATCCAAAGCCCAACATTCCGAGGCTTCAAACACTCTTTCTCTCTCTTCCTCCTTTGAAAATTATTAAACTTTTCTCACACTGGTTACTTTAAGGTTTCTTTTTAAATCTGATCTCTCTTATCAAGAAAAGCATACATAGATCTAATTAGCAAGGTCCCTTCAAATTTCTAGATCTTAGTTTCATTGTGCACATAAAGTTCAAATTCAAGAGATCTAGCTAAATTGCCTTAGTTTCGCAAGTAGTTTATTGAAAAATTCATAGCTTGCTGTTAAGGTAGTTTCATTTGCTGTTCAATAATTTCAATATTCTGCAATCAGTGCTTTTAATTGGCTGCACAAACAGCAAGCCAAGATTCCAAGGAAAGCTTGCTTTCCTTGGTTCCTTTTTCGTCGGTTTAACTAGTTTAATTTCATTAAACTTTTGAGATAAAGTAGGCTGACCCAAAGGCACTCTTAAAGTGCGTTGGGGCATTTGTTATTCTAATTCGCTCGCTGTCATTTAGCAGGTCTGATAGAGAAGAAAGGAAGCTGCTGTCCAAAGTGGCTTTTGGAGCGCTCAAATCCCCCCAGGGGTCTCTCTTTTGTCACATAATTTGTAATTTTTTTGCATAAACTGTAATATCTTGGTTTCAGCCTGTATAAGGACCAAGAAAGCTCTGTTTTATCAGTGCTTTGATGTTGTAACCTCTGTAATAAAATCATCCTTTGAATAGGCTCTTTCGAGCCCATTCCCCATCCCCCCTGGGGGGATTCGCGTCGGTGTCGTTTTCGTCGTTTTCTGCTTATTTCCTTTTACTAGAATTGATCTGATTTGCAGGGTAGTATATTTGATCTTGTTGTTAATTCCATATTCCATATCTTACTTTCAAAAGTAATCATAATACTTACCCCACGATTTCCCGAGTGACCCGAAAGGGGAAAGAGATTCGTGGTAGGATTAATCAGACAACCATATTTGTGTAGTTGTTTTATTCTTTCTATCATTTGTTTATCAGCAGCTTTAAAATTAACCCCTCCTTGATTCTC
>LPNX010914897.1:40234-53875 GCA_001517045.1 Pseudotsuga menziesii | reverse complement strand
CTTGGCTTCGTTAGGAGTTGAGCCTAAACGAAGGAGTCAAGAACAAGGTGACAGCGTTGACTCGAGACTTGCCCCCAAGGACACACCGAGTGGCTTGAAGATTTTTGCCACGTGATCCAGGTGTGTGAAAAGGCGGCAACACTTACCAGACTACAGCAAGTCGGAAACGTTGAGGAATTCACTCATCAATGGGAATCCTTATCAACATGAGTATTTGGGTTGTCTGACAAGCAAAAACTCGAAACCTATTTAGGAGGTCTTAAACCACACCCCCAAAAAGAGTTAAAGTTACATGACATACCTAACGTAGAAGTAGCAAGACGTAAAGCAAAATCCGCAGAACGCAAATTGGAAGGAATAAAAACAAAAGGTGATAGCCATTATCGACAAGACAAAAAGACACAATGTAGGTACTGTGCAAATACTTGGTCTCTTGGCCATCAATGCCACAAACCTCAATCATACGCCTACGAAATGGAAAATATATCAAAGTCATCTAACGATTACTCTGATAATAAAAAGAAAAAGAAGAAAAACATATGTCGTCAATGCCGTGATGATTGGACCCCTGGTCATAAATGTAGGAACAATGAGACAATACAGTGCAAAATCATCAATGGAAAGGAAGTGCAAGTCTCTGCACAAGAGACCTCGTCCGATTCTAATACCGACACCGAGTCAGAATGAAGAACGACACTAGGAAAATACTTAAGCTTTGAGGACAAAGCTTCCTTAAAGGGAGTGGCAATGTAACGAATATAAAATAAATTATTAAATAGATTAGTTAATTATATGAAAGGGTGTGACCCTTCACGCTCAAAGCCTATAAAGGCGAGCCTCCATTGTACATTTTATCCATCATCCAATATATTATTATTATTCATATTCTATATTACAATGATAGTCGGATTCGACTAACGGGCAACCGGATTCGGTTGCTCCACTGGACAGAAGAGATTCTTCAGAGACTTGCAAGAGGGTGGAACAGGGATCCACGTTGAGCTAAGTGATGATGCACGGTATCAGGCGCAGGGATTTGGCACTATTTCATTTGAGAGGGAGTTCGGCGAACCCCTCAGTTTTGCTGATGTGTTATATGTTCTAGGACTGACCAAGAACCTTATATTAGTGTCCACTCTGGAGGACAAGGGATATCAGGTGAAGTTCCGTGACCATAGAGTGTATATCAGGCCCAAGGGGTCAGATAGGAGCTTGGATCGGGTGATTGGTAGAAGGAGCGGGAAAGTGTACTGTTTACACTTTGAGCCTGCAAAGGCTCTAGTGAGCAGCAACAGCAGCAGTCAGGGTGAGTTGTGGCATAGGAGGATGGCACACTTACACCATGGTGGTGCACTGAAGCATTCGAGACAGGCAGTCGTTGGAGTTCTTCGGGTACAGGAGGAAAAGCATAACCACTGCAAGGGTTCTGCTTCGGGGAAGAACATCATGAAGCCTTTCCCAGAGAGTGAGCACAAGTATAAGGAGCCCTTGGACTTGGTGCATTCGGATGTATGCGGACCTATGAGTGTCCATTCGTTCAGTGGTTACAGTTACTACGTAACCTTCATGAATGACTATTCTAGGAAAACCTGGATCTATTTCTTGAAGGCTAAGTCAAAGGTTTTTGAGAGGTTCCGAGAGTTCAAGACTCTTGTGGAGAACCAAACAGGGGAGAAGATTTGGGTGTTGAGGACAGACAATGGGGGTGAGTACACTTCCAATGAGTTCATAGAGTATTGTTCGGCTGAGAGGATCAAGAAGGAGCACATTGTGCCCCATACCCCACAACAGAATGGAGTTGTAGAGCGAAAGAACAGGATTATGGTTGGAGCAGCCAAGGCCATGCTATTTGATCAAGGATTACCACTATTCCTCTTGGTCGAGGCATACAGGACTGCAATATACATTCAGAACAGGTGTCCCCACAGAGCCTTGGGAAGGAAGACACCGGAGAGAAGGTCTTCATAGGCACTTGGCCAAATGTGAGTCACATTCGCATATTTGACAGTGTCTTCTATTGTCATGTTCATGCTGACAATAGGAAGAAGCTGGACCCTTATGGAGAGAAGGGGTTACTTGTTGGTTACAACGAGATTTCGAAGGCATATAGAGTTTACATTCCTGCTTGCAGAAGTATCATGGTGAGCAGGGATGTCCAGTTAGCAGAGCAACAACCAGCATAGGAGTCGGGAGTCACGTTGGAGGAGTACAGACACAGAGCACAGAGCACAGGTTCTAGTAGTCAGAGGGAGTCAGGTGGACAGGATCCTTTAGTCATTGACTTGAAGGATGAGCTGCAGCAGGAGACGGATATTCAGCGACCGCAACAGGTTGACACTAGGCCAAGGCCTAAGTGGTTTAGATCCACATTGCAGGATTCTAGGCATGTAGATACTCCACAGACATCTTTTAGACGAAGTGTACCACCAGAGAGGCTTAGTTATATGGCACTGATGACAGAGTTGATTAACTTTGAACCTTCCAGCTTCGGGGAGGCTGCACAACATGATGTGTGGCCGAAAGCTATGGTTGCGGAGTATGATTCCATTATGAAAAACCAGGTATGGGAGGTTGTGCCGAGGCCACAAGGGAAAAAGGTGGTGGGATCCAAATGGATCTACAAGGTGAAGCATGCAACAGACAAAAGCGTGGAGAAGTACATGGCGTGCTTCGTGGCAAAGGGGTTTTCACAGAAGGAGGGTATTGATTATGAGGAGACCTTCGCGCCTGTTGCTAGGTATTCTTCCATTCAGACCATTATCTCACTAGCAGCTGAGATGGGTTGGCGTGTCCATCAGATGGATGTCAAGGCTGCCTTCCTCAACGGAGTGATAGAGGAGGAGGTGTATATTGAGCAGCCAGAGGGGCTTGATGTGGAGAATAGGGAGACGCATGTATGTAGACTGCATCGAGCTCTTCACGGGCTCAAGCAGGCACCTCGAGCATGGTACTCGAGGATTGACAGCTATCTATAGGAGATGGGATTTCAGCGGAGTGAGGCTGATCACAACCTGTACTTCTTGAGAGGTGAGATGCCTCTCCTATTGGTCTTATATGTGGATTGTCTCTTTTTGACAGGAGATGAGAGGTTGTTTGGAGACTGTAAGACCAACCTTGCTGTAGAGTTTGAGATGAAAGACCTTGGGTTGATGCATTAATTTTTGGGGCTTGGAGGTTTGACAGAGAGATGGATGCTTCTTCATCGGACAAGGGAAGTATGCAGTAGAGATCCTGAAGAGATTTAGGATGGAGGACTGCAAGCCTATGGCCATACCTCTAGTTTCCAACTAGAGGAAGATTGATGCATCAGGATCAGACGGATTTTATCCTACCTTGTATCATCAGCTTATCGGATCGCTTATGTATTTAGTCAACACTCGACCAGACATCAGCTTTGCAGTCAACTCTTTGAGTCAGTTCATGGTGGACCCTCGAAGAGTGCATTGGACGGATGCGAAGCACATACTTCGCTACATTAGAGGTACAGTGGAGTATGGAATGGTTTATGAGCGCAGGGGGAGTGTACAGTTAGCAGGTTTCACAGATGCTGACTGGGCAGGATGTTTAGAGGACCAAAAAAGTACTTCAGGTTATTGTTTCAGCATTGGATCAGGGGTTGTCTCTTGGTTCAGTAGGACGCAGAAGACAGTTGCATTGAGCTCGACAAAGGCTGAGTACATGGCAACCAGCATGGCTGCTTGTGAGGGTATGTGGCTAAGGATGTTACTTGTAGGGTTGTTTGAGTGTGAGCTAGAGGCTACAGTAGTTCACTGTGACAATCAGAGTGGCATTAGGCTATCTGAGAATCCAGTGTTCCATGATCGGAGCAAACACATAGACATCAGATACCTCTTCTTGAGAGATTGTGTTCAGAGGGGAACCATTCGGTTGGAGTACATACAGACAGATGAGCAGGTGGTGGACATTTTCACCAAGGCACTTTGCAGACAGAGTTTTGTGAAGTTCAGGGATAAGTTGGGGTTGCTACCGAATACCTTCCTCGTTGAGAGGGAGTGTTAAACTAGTAGCAACAAGGAAGGTCTTCTTGCATGCATTTGTTCTTGCATGCAGAAGACTTAAATTAGGAAACCAGTTGTATTTAATTTACTTTTCCCAAGTTTACTTTGGAAAATAAATTAAAGTGATCTAAATTAACTTTAGTGAACTGTTAGTTAAAGTGAAAGTGAAATTAGGGTTTTCGCTTTACCTAAAGTTATAAAAGAGAGATCAATTGGTGGAGAGGACACACACTTGTATTTCGACAGAGACAGGATACAGACAGGGAGAGAAAGTCGAAAAGAGGATTTAGCTGAGAAGACGGAGGAGTGAGCAGCAGGATCATCGAGCTTCATACAGTTGGGCCGTACACTCACATAGGAGGGTGTGTTGAGGTTTAGCTGGGATTTGCCGCAGTGATTCTGCCGGGTGTTGCATTTTCTAGGTTTGGGTGAATTTGCAGTGATTGTAAAAGTTCCATATTTTCTCATAATAAAATCTATATCTGACTGCTGCACCGGTTTTCCCATATTGGGTTTTTCTGGGGGTTTCCATACCCAAAATAATAGTGTCAATATTGTGATGTGATGTTGTGAGTTATTTGTCAGTTTTATATTCTGCTGCATACTGTAAAAGATATTCATGTGTGGTTATCAGTTGATATTTTGCATGCACTGTTTAGCCCTAGTTGAATATTAAAGGAAAATTTACATGGTATCAGAGCTCTGGTGAGCTAAAGCTGAGAGATTTGCAGTAGCAGTGATAGATCAGGGGCAGATCTATAGGAAGACACAAACCTAGACTTCCAGATCTATGGTTTGACAGGTATACTTCACTATGGCCGTGCAGTTGAGAGTTGAGGTTAGACTCCAGGGTGCTCAGAACTTTCCTACATGGAAAGAAAGGATCACAGGGATCCTGGACGTCAGTGATGCAGAGGAGCACATTGACTCCACGAAGGTTGTATTGTCCCTTTTTGAAATTTTATTAAAATGCCCAATTTTCCAATTTTTTCACAATTTTGGCTCTTGACTAGTTTTAGTGTATTAATCTCCAAATCAGCCCAATTGCTCCCAAATATTCAGAGAAGGTGTATGAATGATATAATAACTTAATTATTATGTTCAAGGATGTATTATGGTCCTCCAATCAGTTCTGCAAGTCTATATCAAATTTTGAATAAGATAGATGAATTTACTAGCAATTTTGGGGCTCAAATCCCTCTCGGGTAATTGCCAAAATGGCTTCCCAAATGTACATAAACTCACTCAAATTCTCAAATTGAAGCAGGGGATGTGTAGAAGACATTATCAGAGACTCATATGTAGAACCAATCGAACTTCCATGGTCGTTATCACTTCCTTCAATCATTTATAAAAAACTAGTTTTGGACCCTTGGGGAAATGAGATGTAGTTTGCCCCAAATGCTATGAAATTCGACCCAATGGCCACAAATTATCAGTTACAGACCAGGAAACCAATAGTATACTTTAATGACAGTTCATTCATTCATAAATCATCAATGGTGCACACATATATTCGATTCCATCAAGATTGCAAGAGTTTACAACAAGGTATTGGGGAAATGGCACTGTTTCTTCAATATTGGACAATAATACATGAGATATCTTGGATGTTCGACCTGAGAGCTTTCTGAACTTAAAGAACAGAGCATTTACATTTGAATACAAAATACTGGAGCAAGAGAAGCTCCGTCAAAGAGATGAATAGCTCACCAAGTGCGCCTCACTCCATAGAGCTGAAATATGGTGAGAAAACTTGAGATGAATGGAAGAACAAGCTGATATTGAGATGTCCATGAAATTCCTGTAGCTTGCACCTGCAAATAATACTCCATTAAAGCTCCATGAAAGACCTGAGTGGCCTTTCTAAACACCAACTAGGATGGGAATCTTTCACCCTCGAAATTGGCTTAAGCAAGAAAACTAGTCATTCACTAGCTCTCACAATTCACAAATGACAGTTTCACAAATGAGCAAAAGCCTCTTCTCATGGCTGATCCTTGTATTTTATAAACATTATTAGTCTTCTAAGGTTCCAAATCCATCCATAAACCAAAGCCAAGTCGAATTGGTGTGGCTGCTCATGCTATGCCATGTGGCCTCTCTCTTCACCTTCCCTCTTCTCTCAAATTTGAGTAGGAGCCTCTTGACCTTCTCCAACTCCCAAATTCGACCTCTAAGATGCTCTATTCAGTCCTGACATGTCAAGATGTCAGTATGTTAGCCTTCAGATTTGATTTGTGTCATAACTGTCATATAATCTCCACCATTGGTGTTATAGATGTCCTAAATGTAAGGGGAATCTAGCCAAGTGTCCATGAAACTCCCATTTGGCTCTTCCTCTCCCATGTAAGTTACAATTCATCCCAAATTCGACCTATGAAGTATATGGACAAGTATATTAACCTCATAATCCATCCCAAAACATTAGGCTTCCCATATTTTCGAATTTGTAAGAGAAAGATACCATTTAACATAGGAATTCTAGCTAGTGTGGGCCCCATAGTCTCCATGTGTCTTCATGCTCCATTGCCACTTCCATTTTCTCTTGTATTTATTTAATAAGCTACATTATTAAATATTTATCCCCTTCTAATGTCTAAACATCATTTATTATCCCCCTTATTCCAAATCTCAAAGCTTCCACCCCCAACCTAGGAAACTAGTGATTTTTCTCCTTGGCAATTATTTGACTTTTAACATCCCTTTGACAACTTTCATGAACATGGAAAATGTGATTTGGCCATTGTGACCCAATGCAAAATTTGGGACATTACAACGGTTGCACCCATAGATCTGACAGATCTAGTAGCTTGGAAGAAGATTGATTCCAGAGCCATGCTGATTATCATGGATGGAGTGAAGGACCATATAGTCCCTCACCTTTCTGGTAAGAAGACTGCATTAGAAATGTGGAAGGCTTTGGAGAGTCTATACCAGAGCAAGAACGAAAACCGAAGGATGGTGTTGCAAGAGAGGATGCGCAACACCAAGATGACCAAGGGAGAAGGAGTGGTGCCTTATCTCACGAGGCTCACACAGATCAGGGATGAGCTTGGAGCTGTTGGCTCTAAGACAGATGATGAGGAGCTAGTTCGGATAGCCCTCAATGGGTTCTCTAAGCCATGGGACACCTTTGTCAAAGGTGTTGTGGCTAGGGAGAAGCTCCCTGATTGGTAGAGACTATGGGATGACTTTGTGCAGGAGGAGACCCGCATGGGTCAAGGATCAGGCTCATCCAGCAGTGCCCGACAGATTGTGGATGAGGAGGCTCTAGTCGCATGGGTTTTGAGCCTTGCTAGACCAACACTTTTACATAAACAAGCCCAGACTTAGCAGTAGAAATTGACATGATCATAATTGTAAATAGCAATAGAAATTGACTATATTAAAATCAAAAGAACATATAGAGAGGGTCATAAAATTGAATCATACTTTGCTTGTTTGTTGTTAAGCAATTACATTAAGCTCCAATTGACTATTATTTGGGCAGATTTACATTTTACAAATAAGTTTAAATATCATAAAATGTAATGAACTCTCCATATTCTACTTGTTCATTTCTTGATGCTGAGTGGATATCAGCAAGTATTAGCTGGAAAAAGATCAAGATTTCAGAATTCGTCTTAGATTTTCTGGCCTTTCTGTATGAGTCATTGGACATATTGCTTACTCTTTTTGAATATACTTTCAAACTCCCAGCAATGAATTTCCTCTTAGTTTGGATATTTATCAGTCTTTTTGTTGATTTTTTTGA
This sequence comes from Pseudotsuga menziesii, assembly GCA_001517045.1. Lineage (NCBI taxonomy): Eukaryota > Viridiplantae > Streptophyta > Pinopsida > Pinales > Pinaceae > Pseudotsuga > Pseudotsuga menziesii. The sequence continues at coordinate 46,099 of LPNX010914897.1, read as the reverse complement.
GCAACATCGAGAGCCATTCTCTTAGGAGAATGGGGCCACGTGGTCCGGGACCACGATGAAGACTCAACCCAGTGTTGGGTGACCATTCTGTTGAATGGTAGATATCTGGTCTGGGACCATGTTATAGACCCAGCTCTGCCCTGGGTAGACTCAACCCAGTGTTGAGTGACCATTTTGTTGAATGGTAGACATCTGGTCCGGGACGACGATGTGGACCAGTCTAGTACTGGTAGACTCAACTTAGATCTGAGTAGCCATTCTCTAGGAGAATGGAGGCGCTTGGTTTGTTACCAAGTATTTGACCTAGGGTCAAATTATGTAGCCCATGGCTGAGGCACCTGGTCTATTACCAGGAAGGCATTGTAAGCCCTAGACTGGGTCTAGGCATGTGTGACACTCTGACCCTTGATCTATGGGCTTTGTGTACTTTTCCGAGGATTAGATACCCTTGGTTAAGTTATCCTAGTACCAGATATAGGTGTCACACAAAGTGTGAGATAAAAGCATTAGTAACTCTCTTGGTTTATGATGATGTACTTTTGGAATTAAAAGGACCACAGGTAATGACCACAGGGGCACTTGGAAAAAGGCTAAAGTCAAAGTAAAAAATATAAGGACTTTTGGACCACAGGTGAAAGTTAAAGATAAATAAGGACTTTTGGTAAAAGTAAAAAATACATAAAAGGACCTTTTTGGTAAAAACATAAAAGTGAAATTAGGACAAGAATAAAATATTATTATTTTATCTTTCCTAATTTTGGTCCACTTACAGCTGACTAAAGGCTATAAAAGAAGATCAAGTCATTTCATTATGATATACGCTCTTGCTCTCACAGGTACTGCTGCAAATGAGAAGATCTCACAGGTGAAGAAAGTTCATGATTGTGCCCTAGAATGGATGAGTCTAGCTAGGGCATCATCATTCATGTGAAGTCAAAATCCTCAGCTAGGGTTTCATTCATCTTCAGATCTAGGGCAGCCACCTTTAGATCTTCACATCCTCTAGATCCGGGCAGCCATAATGCAAATCTGATATTTTTGGCAGATCTGATATTTTTGAGCAGATTGTTGTTTTGGATAGTACTGATCTTTTCCAGTCAGATCTGGAAATTTCAGTTACTAGGGTTTGAAACCTTTGCTCTGATTTTTATTGAGAAAATCTTACTGTAAATTGTGGTTTAACCCAGATTGGGGTTTGAGCAACTTTTTGAAGAATTTCCTAAGTCATCTCATTTATGAGATGAGCTACTAATGCTTTTTGGGGGTTTTGTTCTTTGAAGGTTTCTCCAGTGAAAAACTCTTGTGTCCATTGTGCTGATGTGATGAATATTATTTTACTGCACTTGTTATTTGTGTAAGTTAATCGGCAAATTTTTAAGTATTTCTGCTAATGCTAAAATTCAACACTTTTAGCTTTAGCTTTTCATGGACATTACTTTTGCTTACAATGCCTATAGTTGCTACTGTTCTGTTAGAATCAATAGAATGCTCACCCTTGTCTCCTTGTCCCATTTGTGACATTCTATTGCTGTAAGGATGTTTTCACTATATTAATATCTTCACTCATTTAGTTCTTGAGAAGTAAATCAATGGCATGTATCAAACTTAGTTATGATCTTTTATTATTATTGAGATATATGTCGAGTTCTTAGACATTGTTAATGTTCAGGGAAATATGTAATATTTCTTTATGTTTTCTAAATGATTTACAGAGGAAAAGAGAAGTTACTAAGAGTGTTTGTGGGAAGAACCTCTAGATGACATTTTTTCTTTTTTATTGGTTCCCAGATAGTAAAATTTAAGGATAAGGAGTCTCATCAAATATTCTTAGAGCCTGAAGGTCGCAATGTTCCAGAGCTTTATGTACAGGTATACATGCTAGCCATATGTATTCCTTTACTATCATCTATTTCTCTAATATCTATGTTTGCTCTTATGTGATTTCACGTGGAATTTGTAATTGCTGTTTTGATAATCATCATCTAAAGCATTGAGCTCTTCAATTGATTTTTCAAACTGGTGCTGTAGTATATAATTATTTAGTAATTTACAAATTTGTCATTAAAGACCACCTTGACAAGAAGTGGATTCTGATCAAGTTAGTATAGGCAACAATGGATCAAATTGCTTTGAAAACCTTATACTTGTTAATTGTGCTGATGAATCACATCTTCCTCTGTGGTTTTTTGAGATGTATGCCAACACCCAATATTGATTCTTTTTTGTATTGTAATTCAACTTTTCCCTGGTAACTCAACTTTGTGTCATAGGCTTTAGGATTATCAGATGCATTTTTGTCTGTTAGTGGTTCTTTAATGTGCTCTGAAGATCTATTTTAGAAAATTTCATTAGATTTGTTAGATCCCACTTATGTGATCTTTTCTGCAAAGCATCTTTAGGATGCTTGTTGTTACACTTTACATCTAAAGCATTAGTTGTGAATGTGTTTTGTGGATCAACACTGATGACAACATTTTTGCAACATTGATGCAGTCTATAATTGATTCAAATCATTATTTTCAAAGATATCTACTTCACACATCCTGAAACATGTTTGTGAGATTTTTATTTCATTGACAACCTGCACTGGACAGTCCCTGTTCACTATTAAATTGACAGAAGAATTCTGTGATGTATATAAGAATATATGAATAATTGATAGAACAATGATGCTTACAATGAGCCTCGTGACCGCATACTTATATGCATTGACTGGTCATGAGGTGAAGGGGTATGTACCTTTTGACTTTTCATTATCTTATGTTTATCATTATCATTATCATTATTATGTTTAACTTTATATTTGTGTTTGTTACATTGCCACCATCTCAAGGAATGCTTTGTCCTCAAACCAGTATAAATTGGATTCCCTCTAGCTATGCATGCTATCTTGGTGGCATCACCTTTGTGTTTTTCTGGTTGTAGGGGCTTGAATTGGTTCTTGCTTTGCATGCTTAAATGTTGTGTTTGGTGCTTTTACTATTGCATGGCCATGCCCATATCTCCTTTATTTGGTAATGAAATTTATATATAAAGGATGGGTTTTCTCATCCTATATTTTACTGAGAAGCAATTGCTGTGTTACTGGATCCAGGGGGCGAGGCTTAGGTTCGTGGATCCATGCTTCTGATCCATATCCGGATTTGGATTCTCTTGACCAACGATTCTGATGAAAACTGGATACACATCCCGCAGAGGTGAAACGGATCCCATGGATGAGACATAGATCCCAACATTTGGAGACGGATTGACCCGATAGATGGCCCCCAACCACATGGATTCCAACTCGGATGCAAGGTTTTTGATACTTCCTAGGGTTATTTGGACTATAATATGCCCTCGACCCCACTTCCAACAAAAAAACTCACGACTATTCCTCAATGACTGTTTCAGAGTTTTCTTTCTCGCAGACAACGACTCTCCTACTATTAGGGACTCTCCCCTGGGTTTAGGAGTTACCCAAAGAAGTTGACTGTCCAATACAAATGTAGTGGACAGTCCCTGTTTACTATTAATCTGTAGTAGAATTATGTGATGTATATAAGAATATATGAATAATTGATAGAATGATGATGCTTACAATGAGTTTCGTGATGCAATACATATATGCATTGACGAATCATGACCCTTTTGACTTTTCATTAGCCCTATGTTGCGTGGGAGCGCCCCCCACCCCCTCGCTCCCGCTCCTGAAGCTCGCTTCCTTCGGAAGCTCTCTCCCAAAATGCTCCCAGTTTTGGGAGCATGCTCCCAAGGCACTCCCAGCACACTCCCTTCCTTTCATATACTAAAAGCTCCTATACTAGGTTAATCATTTGATGACAATGTTATGGTACCTCCCTTCTTTGCCAAGCTCCTATACAAGTTTTTATGGTTGATCATTTGATGATAATGTTATAAGTTATAACTACTAGATGATTCATGTTATATGGTTTAATCCATGTATACATCCTACATGTTTTTTCGATATAAATCCATAAATCCATAAAAATATATTAATATATATACTATACAAAAAACGCTCCCGAAACACTCCCAAAACGGGAGCTTTTGAAAATTTCGCTTTTCGCTTCGCTCCTGCTCCCTGCTTCCAACAACATAGCATTAGCCTACGTTTATTATTATTAGTATTATTATTATTATTTGTGTTTGTTACATGACCATTCAAGGAAAATTAAATGTTTGTGTTTGGTGTTTTTACTCGGATCCAAGGTTTTTGATACTTTCTAGGGTTTTTTGGACTATAATATGCCCTCGACCCCACATTCAACAAAAAAACTCACGACTATTCCTCAAGGACTGTTTCAGAGTTTTCTTTCTCGTAGACAACGACTCTCCTACTATTAGGGACTCTCCTCTGGGTTTAGGAGTTACCCAAAGAAGTTGAGAGGCTAGGTTGTGGTGACATTTGGGCCTAGACCTCTCCCATATGCTTGCCATTCACTAGCATACAAATCATGTTGGGATACTAATTCAAAGCTGCTAGTTTGAAGGGTAACATTACATACATTGAATCAAGGAACAAATTGCTTGGAATGGGGGCAAATCCCATGTGATAATAAACAAATTTAAGTTGGAACAATTTTCCACCAGTAAGGTAGTTGTCCCATGAGCCAATGGGAGGAGGATTGACTGTTGAAATACTGAGAGGGGGGTGAATCAGTATTTGCCAATAATTAAAAAAAAATTATCTGATCAAGAGCAAGTTGCTAATCACCAATCATAGCAGCATATCATCAACAATCATAACAAGATGCACAGTACACAAGATTTTTACGTGGAAACCCAAGTCCTGGGGGTAAAACCACGGAAGCCTTTTTAATAATAGTTGTCCAGAAATAACTAGATAAAAAGTACAATTGTCTTATTGTATAGACTTCAATTTTTCAGCTTCAACTGAAAGGAGGCTACGACCCCCTGTTTTACAGGCTACAACCTGAAGGAAGCAACCACTCCCTAGTTTACCGGCTTCTACCGGAAGGAGGCTACGACCTCCTTTCCTTGCCCCGTCCTGCCACCCTGATAAGTAGAATATTGCCGAACCTGTGGACCTGTCAAATACCAAAACCTGTACTCACTGCTGATATGCCGAACCTGTGAACCTGTCACATACCAAAACCTGTACTCACTGCTGATATGCCGAACCTGTGAACCTGTCACATACCAAAACCTGTACTCACTGCTGATATGCCGAACCTGTGAACCTTAGACTTGAGCTCTGCAGATCAAAAGAAAACCTGTAAAACGTGGGTGAAGGATAGACTGATCTGCTCCACGATGAGTTCTCTTTTCTGCTCCTACGAAAAGAGAAAGGTCTGTTGCCACCGAGTTCAGCGAGAAACCTCAATCCACATGAAGGTTTGTTGAAGAATACTAGTGGCTATATCTGCCAGCTACCATGCTCTGTGACTGAAATACGCCTATCCAGGGATATTTTGGCTTGCTTGAACACTTGGATTACACCTTGCTATGCAACTGAAACTACCCGCCTTGTCTGAGATGTGATATTTAATCAATGCGATCTGGGACTGATGCATATGAATATTAGTGTGTGCAAATACCAAATGCCTGTAGCAGCATCTTCACTGATATGTGACGAGAAGATTAGCTATGCAACAATACAACCCTGTAGCAATCGTCATATGATGAGTTAGATTAAGGAGCAATGCAACCAATACTCCTTTAGCAGCCTATGTAGATAACCCAGTTACAAATGACACCCGCAAGGGATTTAATATATTCAGTGCTCGAACCAGCAATATGAGGCAAACTATGACCACGATTTTCCTTTATTTCAACAAGGTAGGATTGGTACAGAGCTGGAAATGACCAATGTATACAAGATAGTCTCCTTAACCTGTTGGA
>LPNX010914897.1:6241-33885 GCA_001517045.1 Pseudotsuga menziesii | reverse complement strand
TCGCTGCCCTCAAGTGAGGTGAAAACCAGTATGTAAACTCGATAGAGTCTTCGACGAGCTGCAGAGTAAGAACATGGAAAAAGCTCGCAAATTTCCCAATAAGCCCAAAAATTTCCAAAACTGTTATCCCGTCATGTTCCAAGTAAAAAATCCTTAAAAAACTATTATCATTACAAAGGTTCATTTATATGACAATAAGATAAAGGTTTCCTTAAATTGATGAGTATATTTATCATTTTTTTTATTTTGAATAAACATTTTCCTTATTTTAATGAATTTGATATTGAATAAACAGTTATTTTTAAATATTTTAAAAAATTATTATTATTTATTAAACTATTTTAATAAATAATTGTTTTATTTATAAAAACCCCTTTTTTTTTAATATTTGATTTAAAACCTTAAAAAAAATTAATTATTAACCTTAATATTTTGATTAAACCAACTTGACCACTCTCCAGGAAGATCAGGGATTTTGTCATTGTCCCAAGGCCTCCAAGGGCTTCAGACTTGGGCTTGGGCAAAGTCAAAAGGTCTCCTCATGACACTAACAACCACAAAACAAACACTGACCCTTAAGGGCTCCACAAGGGGCACCAAGACTCAACTGATGTCATCAATGACCAGGCACTGTTGGCATCAATGACAACTTAATCAACATTGACGTCATTTAAGAGTGGACATATCCATAAAGAGGGGATGGATTCGTTGCTCAATTCGTGGCCTCCATAAGTTTTAAAAAGTGGGGTTTCTAAAATAATACAATATGCCTTTTAACTCCACCTAGGGGAACACCTAACCTAAGAGGTCATAAACTTAATCTGATGAGGGAAGAAGAATTATAACCACAACATGGTGCTCCCTTAGCTATTGAACCAATATTCTAGGATATATGAGCTGTTATAGGGTAACACTTTTGACTTCCTAATGTTATGTCCAGACATAAGAAAGCATTTTATCATAAGTCAAATAGAGGGAAGATGTCATTGTTAAAATATATATAGCTTTGGGAGTTAATTTTGATGCAATTAATTTGTGTACATAAAAAGGTTTTTGATGACAAGTGTCAATACCTTATGAAAAGTGTCAAAAGCTCCTGCCAAGTGTCAATACCTCATGACAAGTGTCAAAAGCTCCTGCCAAGTGTCAAAGGGTCCTAGGGGCCAGCTTAGGGCATCCAAGCCCAAGTATAAAAGGAGGCTGCCCCTCACCATTTGGACACATACAATCTTGGAAAAGTTTCTTACTGAGAGAAGTCTGTGTTATACTTAGAATCCTTTTGCTGTTACCACTGTCATAAGGCTGCTGCAGTAGTGAAGAAGAGGCTGCTCCAGTTGTGAAGACAAGGCTACTACAGTTGACAGTAAATTTTGAGATCATTATCAGGATGACTGTAAGTATGTTATTAGCTGCTAATAATGCTTGTAAGTCCTGAAACACATGCGTCATTTTAGCACTCTAATTTGAAGAAGCCTTGTACTGGTATTGTACTTTGTTGAAGAATATCAAGAGAAGTTTTGGCTGGGTTTTCTACCCCAAGAGGGTTTCCCAGGGTAATTTGGTTTTGCCTTTGTGATTGTCTTACCTTCAATGATTCTTATTTAGGTAGAGATGTATGCTTATGTTTGATATATGCTGCAAAATTTTAAAAATTCCTTCATACATCTAGTTTTTTCAACAGTCATAACACTAGTAACAATTGGATGTCCCCATCTGTCTCTGTCAAATGGCAAGGTAGGTTGAGACTTGAGTTGGCTGGAAGCATCTCCTAGCTAGTTGAAAGTGTCTCTGTCAAGTGTCTATGGGCAAACCATAGATCTCATTTGTGGAATTGTTGGATGCGATGGAAGGTCACATAGGTAATGACGATCAAGTAACCCCATACATATCAAGGGGTAACATCTGGCTCCATCTACGGGACGTGTACTTAGTGATAGAGTGCATGTGAACCTTAGATATCTTTGGTATTCCAAAGTTTGTGGCACAAGAAACATCAACAACATTTGCTCAAACAAGAGTTCATCCATAACCTGTTCTTGTTGAAGTCTTGTTGTCGCCTAAAACACACTTGGACACGGGTAAGTGTCCCAATCGCTAGGTGTGTTCTTGAGGGCAACTATGAGTTTAGAATCCAATGTCACCTCGATTCCTAACTCCTCCGTTTAGACTCAACTCCCTAAAGGTCAAGGGGGGTAGTCCCTACCTACTAAGTTCTTTTTTGAAGAATGTTTTCTGGGAGTTGTAAATTACAAAAATGACAGTCAACGTGTAGTGATGCAAAAATTTCAATGTCAAACAAACCCTTTAACAATCAACCAGTAATGTATGAAAGAGAGAAACAATCAAATAATCAAAATGACCAGTGCCGTCTCTACTCGGGCTATGGAGTCACAATAATCAACTTCAAATAATTTTCCTAAAGCATCAACTCATTTACTTCAACAAATATTCAAGAACATGATGACTTCCAATAAATGGGTAATTTAAAATAAAGTGATTGTAATGTCCCCGGTTTTGACCCCGTTTGCATGATGTATATATTGTAATTAATCATGGTGAGGAGCTCAAGTAAAAAGCCCACCATCGATTATGTTGTGTATGTTTCGGCAATAGAGGTAATTGCTGATGGGATCTCGTGCTATTTGGCACATTATAATTCGGCATCATGTAAATACGCACATCAATTAAAATAAACCCACAACCAGCTGCGGTAGTGCAACGTTGAATGAAAAGGGCATGGTTCCGAAGGATAAGGGGTGGGGGATGTCAAACCTTGGCCAATAAGGGAAAATACCCATGTGTCTTCTTCCTTTGTCTTATTCCAACCACTTTCATTTAAGAAATCTCTGCTGGCAGTTGAGGTAGTTATTGTCTAGGAATGGGTGTGGCAGGACTGTCAGTCCTTGCCCCCATGCACACTCCACCTAGCAGTTGACTTCAGAATGGAAGGGAAACCTTCACGCACTCTTCACTCACGCAGGAAATTCACCACTCTCTCCCATGAGTTGCAAAAACGAGCAGGCACTTGCAAATTCGCGTCCTCTCTATTGCTGGGCATTCTCACGCAGAGGATTCTTTTCCCGTTTTTGGTCTTCACGCATAGAAATTTCTGGGTTTTACCCACATAGTTTCTTTCCCCGCGGATTTGTGGATAATGTGGTCGTATCCACTCCCCACCAGCTGATTGTGGGTTCAGCATTGTTGCTCATGCTCACCTACAGGCTGGGAGACTGTAATTTCTTCCCCAGCTCGGTCTGTATCTACTTTCCTGTTGATTTCGTTGCCCAGGATGGGCAGTGTTTTTCCCTGCGTTTTGTTGGCTGTGGTGTCCAATTTCGTTTTGGACCACTGTGTGTTTGTGGTGATCCGTTTTCTGCTGGGGTCTGCATTTGGGTGTCCATGGTTATGCTGGGAATGCTGCTTATTAACCTTTGTGGGCTGTGATTGGTTTCCATCACTCATTGTGAGTCTGGGTTGTTGAATTGCCCTGGTTTTGGTTGCTGTGGAGGCAATCATCTTTTGGGTGTTGTGGCTGAGTTGTTTTGGCCACGTTAGGGCCAAGAACAACTCAGCAGAGTGGTTGGATTTGAGCTGTGTCTCACCCTTGGCTTGGGATCTTTTCCTGGTTGTTTTCTTCTTCACAGGGCTGTGAAGGGACTGTTTTGCTGCTGGTATGCAGTGGTTGTCCCCTTGGGATGTGTTGGCTTGGCCAATCTTTGAAGGCCTGTTAAACCCAGCTGTGCCTGGTTTGCTGTTTGTGTCCCCTTGGCTATGTGTAAGCCTGCAATTGACCCTTATTTCGGAGGAATCATGCCCAGCTCGGGGGTGGCAGCGTTGCTGAGAGACTGATGAGCACGTTGGCCTATGGTTGGGTGGAACGTTGCAGCGGCGTAGCTGGTTGCGGGTGAATTCTTTGTCAAAAGATAAGTGCTGTTGGTTACTTCATCTCTGTAATTTATATTGAGGTTAAATGCTGGAATGTCTATGTTTGCTTCCGCTGATTGTTTGAAGGACTGTGTATCCTTGTATGATGAATTATGCCTGTTGATTAAGCTTTAATTTTAGCATTGTTCTCCTCTGTTTGGTGTTCATGGGCTGTTTGCCCGGTTGTGTTGATGTTCGTTGCGTCCTCTTCGCCGGTTGAGGGACGGGGACGTGACAGTGATTGCAAAGTAGAGAAATGTAAAGGATTGTAACAATGTTATGCAAGTGGTCCTGTAAGTTTTAGTAAATTTTATGTCTCTCTTTGACTTAGGGAATTAAGGTGTTTGTTGCAAAGAAATGAACTATTCTAGATGCCTACCCCAAGAGAATATCTCCTTTGATTAGAGAGAGAATGTCAGGTGCTCAACATGAAAACACAAGGTTCCCACTTAGCTCCACGGGTGAAACTCGAAACTTGCTGTGTGCTCAACTGGAGGACACAAAGTGCCACGAAGCCTCCCACGGCCTCTACCCCACTAGCTCCACAGGTCAAGCCTCTTTTTCTCCTTTCTAATGAAGATACTTATCTGGGTGCCTATTTAACTAGCCAACACAAATCTTCTTCTTTTCTTGTCACCCAGGGTTGGATCAACCGACAAGGGGAGTGAATACGGGGCAAATATCGGGGCAAGACTTATTTTAAACGAAAGAAGAATTTAACAATTATTAACAATACAAGCCAACACGATTTCGCAAGGATGGAAAAGCCAAATCACTTGCAAGGTGTGGGCAAATGAAAATAACAAAAATAGAATGCTAGTCGCACGATTTTGCAAAGATGGCATAGCCAAATCACTTGCAAGGTGTGGGTAAAAAATAAAGAAGAAAATAAAAACAAAATGAAACTCTAACTAATCTAAACCCACGCCAATCAACAATTTCTTATGCAAAGGTGGGTAAGCCCAACTTCTATTGCTAGCAATGAATGGCAAATAAATGAGACTTGATTTAACTGAAAATGAAAAGCAAGAAATCAAGTCCAAGAGACTCTCTTGGACTTATTACAAAGATTGAAATTTCAGCGTACAGAAAGAGGTAAAAGCAATGAGAAAAACCGTGTTTTTTTTCCTTTCTTGAGATGGCCTTGAAGCTCTTCCTTTGGGGTGGCCTTAAAACAATTCTATGGCTGAAATTTGATAGAGTTTTGCCTTGTTTTGTTGCTAACCTGCTAAAAACTAGCAAACAGAAAAATGATAAAATGTGCCCAAAATCACTTTGGGGAAGTTAGTATGTTAGTGCAATATATATACAAAATTTACACAAAGTTGCCAAATGAATAATTTTGAAAGAACTTAAGTATAAAAGGGTTAAAACCAGATTTGAAACACCCAAAAAACTAAAATTAAAATGTAGAAATTTGTATGTAAAGAAAGAGAAAATTGGTCCTTTGTTCTTCAAGAAGTGAAACAATGGGGTATCCAACCAAGGAATCCCACTCTTCAATCCAAATACCTTGCAACTTATAAGATTTTCACTACGCAACTACTAGAAGGTGAGAATCCAATAATGAGCAAAGAAATAATAAACTTCAAACTAGAAAATATATGAACTTCTTTACTACAAGAATGAAAACTCACAAAATTTATGGAATACAAATACCATAAATATTTTATATTACCAAAGCAAATTAGTATGCTTCTTTGGCCAGCCAAACTTGTGTAGCTCCTTAAGCATGGAAGCAAATCATCAATGGGAACAATGGACACAAGATTCCTCCAAAGATTTTGATTACCAAATCCAAATGGCGGAAATTTACAATGGCCAAAGCAAGAACTATAGAATGAGAGCAAGAGAAAGAATGAGAGCATGAGCAAGAGAGTGGGTGAGTGTGTTTTTTGTAACCTAAATGAGGAGGGGAAGCCTCCTTAAATAGGAAAAATGAAAGAGAGAGGCTCTTTGCATGCTAGACAAGTGTCACAAAGGAGAGAGGGGGGCCCAAGAGTGGGGGGTGAATTTGCTCAAGGAGGGCAAAACCAAGGTTTGAGATCTTTAATATGGGGAGAGAAACCCCCAATTTAATGCTTTTAACCTTATTGTTATGTCAAATGGGGAGGAAACCACCATAGTGGGGCCCTTTCCATTGACTTTATCTCACCCAACCAATCAAAGAGAGAAGGGGGCACCCCCCTAGATTCGACAACTCAAAACTTGTTATATGCTTGCTTGGGGGCCCCCCTTTGGGTCTTAAATTTGTCTTAGGAACATAATATAAACATTAGAACCTTTACTTGGCCACCCCAAATGACCATAGTCACTTTTCCAAAATTTGGCTCTCTAATTAAATGGCCAATTTCCTGATTTCCATGACTGACCTAGGAAAAAGTGACCAAGACCATAGTAATACTTGTCTGAATGACTTCAAACTTGGCCCAAGGGTGTAGGGGGTCTCATGCCATTTGTCTTGAGTACCCATACCCTTATACAACATTAAAAAGGACCAAGTAACCCTCTTTTACATTACAACAAATTGTCGTGAGTGACAATTTTTAATGACCAAAAATTAAAAAAAACCTATGCAAAACTTAATGAAATTCTGCAAGACTCTGGATAATGTCTAGCATGGTAATATAGAACATTCCTAGGAGCCAATCACCCCATGGACCCGATCACTAGAACACCTTTCACCACTTTGGAGGTAATTTTTAGTGAAAAAACTCAAATAATTAAAATCTCTAAAAAGAAATTTTAATTATCCAAGTGAAAAAACAATCAATGAAAAGACTTCCCTAATGACTAAGTCTTAGGCGATTAAGTTACAAAAACTAGACTTTCATGCTGACATATCCTTACAAAATCCCCCGCAGGGGTGCGGAAATTTCATAGAGAGAAGAAGAGAGGAAGAGCTGCCTCGCTTGATATAATCATTAAGTACTTCCTTCTTATCTTCAAGGCACATCCAACATGTGCATGGTACATCGTTGTCCACCTAGTTGGTTTTGGTGGTCAACAAGTCTCACTTCAAAGAATTAGTATGATGGGGGGAGATGATCCTCTCCAAAATATATAATAAAACTAAATGTAGGAAACTAACTAATAAGAATTAAAAGCATAATGGAAATCTATCTAAATGCAATGCATAAAATAAAAAATGCACTAAGTAACACTATCACTCAACATGAATGTAAACAAGTAATCCTAATGCTCATGCCTAAGGGCTTATTCATTCTCCTATCTACCTATTCTAACGTATGAACAAGAGAATTCTAAGTAAAATCAAACATCCATTGAAGCCACCTTAGCATCTCATCCAAGCCATGGCTTCTTTCCCTATACTTAATGGTGGACCAAGACAATATAACATCAATGATTAGATGAGTATATGCAAAAATATCCATAAATTTAGAAATGCATATGAAATCGTGGGCATGTGAAGAGTATCAACATGCTCAAATTCTTGACAAGCATAACATGACTTTCCACAAGGTCTCTCTATTCAAAACTGGATAGGACTTATATAAATGTTCCCATCATGGGCTGTCGGTGTCCTATGAGGTTTATGAGTATTTCAGCACTGTGTGTTGTTAGATGAAGGATTCCATTAAATTCCAAAAAATTGGTTGGGGATGGACGGTAGAGTGTTTTTACATCAAAACATTGTTTCCCCAAAACATTTGCAGCCTCAATCACATGATGATTCTCTGATTTTTTATCATTGAATGAAAAACTTAAAAGGATGGAAAATTTCTGGGTTATTTACTTTATCGAATAGCCATGAAAAATGGGAGGAACCAACAAGATAAAATGAAAAACACGGCTGTAAATGATCCCCAGAATGCAGTTCTAAATTTTCCATGAGTAAGGGTAAGCAAGGATGTTCAAAATCTACAATAATAATATCATTTTGCTGTCACAAACCAGAATTATTCATTGAATAGTATGGCTGAAAATGACTTACCAAATCTTCCCTAAAAGGGGGAAACTAGGCTGCCCCAAATTTATATAAAAAACTCTCATGTTGCTCCCAACCCGAAATATTAGAACATGCTTATGGATGGAAGTGATCATGGCAAATATCCTCAAATGATTGATGTTCAAAGGGCTCAAAATCAACACTCTCAACACTAGAAGTATCCTACATATGATCTCCTAAATATCTCCAATAACTATGATCTACTTCTAGGAGTTGCTCATCAATCATATCACATCTTTGGTTATCATTTTCAAGCAAAGAGGAAAATATATTCTCAAATGCATGATCATCCACGAATTTGGTTTCATCATTTTTCTTCTCAAAATCATCATTAGATATTCTAAGATGATCAAAATTTTGAGAAAACTCACCAAATACTCACTTTCATGATGAGTGGAACAAGAGGTTAGGTCTTCGACACAAAGAACTTCAAGCAAATCTTCTAGGCATATGTTCATCTTCTTCAAAACCTTCTTCATCATGGTGGATAGAATCACAATATGGGTTTTTGTTCATAATCTTTTCCAAAGGATTGACAATATGTTTCTTTATCATGCAAGGGTTCTTCTTTATGGGCTTCTATGGAAAACTTTTCTTGGATAGATTTAGTCAAGGGGATCAATCTCTCTTCACATCTTTTGATTTGATCCAAGAGAAAATTGGAAGCTTTTCTTTCATATTCAAACATGGAGCAATGTATAATATTTTTTAAAGATTTGACAATTATTTATTAGGTCTTCAATACTTTCTTCTTTTTTATAATTAGCATCCCATTTTTCACGAAATGCTAAAACCAAATCATCAAAAGTAGACACCTTTTTAGACATGTTCTTAAGCCAAAGTTTTGCTTTCCCTTGCAAAGAAATTGCAAACATCTTCATTAAGACATCTTCATGAACAACATTGTAATATGACATAAAAGCCATAAACGAGGAAGGAAATTGAGAAGCTTGATGCACATCCCCATGAAATTGCAACACATGATCTTCTAACTCTTTCAATTCAAAAGGGATATTTTTTGTATACCCTGAAATTCCCCTAACATCAAGAGAAGGATAAATCTCATGGAACTTCCAAGGTGCCATATTTTTAAGTTCTCAACCCTCAAAATGAAATCTAGAATGTGCCTTCTTCATATTATAATGTGGAGTAGAGTGGTGTTGCCAAATGGGTTGACACCATCAAGGATTGAAAATTAATCTTCAGATTCCGGGAAAGGACCTTGCTCCTCGGCAGCGACGCCAAAATGTTGCCGCAAAAACTAGCACCATAAGGCAAGGTCTCATAACAGGTTCTAGCCAAGTGCAACTATGGAACCTTTACAACTGTCACCTAAGCAAAGTTTCCCTTCACTAAAAAGTTTACATCGCCTTGTCTACACCCCCTTAAAGGAGAGCACGATGCTAGTATTCAGAGGTTTCTTGTTTCCTTTAGTGCATTGATATATCGATAGACCACCTTTCGTTGTTTAAGGTTCTCTTTGGATGCTTTTGACCGCCTCTTGCCTAATAACAAGAGATGAATAAGATTACCAGGGAGGATATTTATAGACAATATTCCTAGGTCACTTGGATCGCCCCCACTAAGGATTTGAGACCCAATATGGCCTTTTATGCAAAGCAGTTCTTGGAGCTCAGAGGCGACCTCATATTGCAGTCCCCCTTACATGCTTTGACATTGGACGCATAGACTTAGGATTCCCCTAGCCCAGTTTCGAGTGGGTTCTCATTAGCTTTGGGTGGAAGTTGAGCACCAAATACCAAAGCAGAATGGATTATGTTGGATTTTCCATCTACAGGAGATAGAGACAGAGGAACACTTTGTATCAGATGCTTCTGTAATTATGAGATATGTAGTTGGTTCTATTGCTTGTTCAGGGATTGTCATAACTCTCTCTCCAACTTTTTCTAGTATCTAGACTACTGGTGCTTGGCATTATACTTGGAAGAGGCACTCAGGCTCAGAGCTCACATCCTCCAACCCCCCTTGACTGGGCACATCTCAGAGGATTGCATCTTTCTTCTTGGTAATCCCAATGAATACAGGCACCGAGGGCAGGCAGAGCACAACACCATTCCAACCCCCAGATATGTTAGACCCTTGGAGGCAACCCAACCCTAGACAATTGATCCATGCAGAATTGTCATATGAGATTTCTGGAGTCTGGACAATTCTGACTAGCTTCTCACATTGGGTCACCTTTTCTAGATAGAGAGAGATCCCCTATACCAATTCCAGTTCATTTGATCAGTTTTTTATGCAGTCTTTCCTTTGGCCTCGGATGGTAAGAGAGTTTTCTTTTTGACTTCAAAGGAGGGCCCCTCTCTCCTATGCCTGACGTTATGGATTTGGAGCATTGAGACTCTTTTCCTTGTGCTTGGCCCCAGAGCATTGTATTCCTTCTTTTTGGCATTGTTATAGTTGTGCATAGATCATAGAGTTTAGCGTTGATTTTTTCTTTTATAGGAGTGGCCTTTGCACTCCCACTTTGTATTGCCACTGATGTATTGAACAGTCCCATTGACCTACTTTTGATCATTCGTTGGAGATTTTAAACTTATCTTATTTTATTTACCTCTCATGCCTTTTTGAAACCTTATCATGATTGTTGCTTAGGTGAGTTCATTATTAATTTGTAAATTCTACTTTCTAAGTGACAGTGACTAGAGAGTTCTAGAATTGCAGGAGAGATTTTGTAGCTGAGTTGAAGTTTTCTTTCATCAAAAGCAGAACAAACGTTTGTGTTGAGGGGGGTTGTTTTTTCAACTTTGGTTTAGAATATTTGAGTGCTGTGGGAATAGGGGTTTACAGTAATGTCACCAGTCAAATAGATATTTATAAATGTATGTATTCCTATCTGTGTATTTCATCATGCAGAGTGTATATTTAATGTTAAATGTTAGTAACATGTGTCCCCAATGCCTCTTCATTTTTTGGCATGTAAAATGGCCTTTACCTGTTTTCCCATAACCTATATAGAAAACTTTTCTATGAGAAAAACTCACATCTATAACTAGTTGAGATGTAGGCATCTGAGTAATTAATTAGCTATATTAAAACTATAATTTTTTTTTTTTTTCTGAGCAATACATGTGGTTCCAAACATGCTAGTTTGTTGTCTTAATTGTTACTGTTATCAAAGTGCCATGGTTTCCTTCTTGAACAGGGATTTTCTACAGGCTTGCCGGAGAGACTTCAATTGCCGTTGTTGAGAACATTACCTGGTCTTGAAAACTGTTTGATGTTGAGGCCTGCATATGCTGTAGAGTATGATTACTTGCCTGCACATCAATGCCTTCGAACTCTCATGACAAAAAAGATAGAAGGTCTCTTTTTCTCAGGTCAGATTAATGGGACCACTGGTTATGAAGAAGCTGCAGCTCAGGTAATGAGTCCCTCTACAATATCAAGTACTTACTCTCCTTATTTCCCTTTTGCGACTCTTATCACCTGTACAAATCTGTTGGTGAAGGTCCACTGGATGTTCTTTCTTTTCATTCTTTATAAGAATAAAACACAAAATAAATAGGCTACCTCCATTTTACATAGCAACCATTAATTTATTGGTATTATGCACATTCTAAGTTGGGTTCTTCCTGATCTGCAGATCGAATAGCATAACATGTCAAAACATGTAGCCTAAAGAATAGATATAAAGATTAGAATTCAGTCAAATTTGATGCCAACCGTGATGGTTACTGACATATTCAATTTGTGAATTATACTCTCAATGTTTGTAATTTTGTAGGGTTTGATAGCAGGGATCAATGCAGCAAGGTTTTCTTCTGGGAAACCACTTATTGTCCTTGAGAGGGAAAGCAGCTATATTGGGACTTTGATTGATGATCTTGTGACAAAGGATCTTCGAGAACCATATCGTATGCTGACAAGGTACTGAAATGACCAGTTTTGTGTGCATTAGTAAATTATGTCTTCAGAAATAAAGCTTAATTATTGTATTGTCACATAAGTACTATTTGCTGCTTTTGATTTATTATATTGAACTTCTACTTCTCAAATTAGAAGAGCACGGAAGCGAGGATGACAATACTTACAGATAATGCCCTTAAAAAAATATTGCTTGCATATATGTTGCTGATGAAGGTTTAGATACAATCACTATAAATTTGAAAGTAGGGATGACCTGGTCTAGAAGAAACATAATATTCTATGTTAGAGTTCTGTTTATACTCAAGAAGCCAAAGAGTTATATTAGAATACAAAAATATGCCAAATCAACTGTCACTCAACAACAACAAAAGTGGTTGTATTTCTGATGTGAAGCAATACTTAAACTATGTCGGTTCATTCCGTAGTTGCTGTGAGCCCCAATTAAGGAAGAAGATTGTTGTCGCCCGAAACTGGCACACGAGTGATGAAGCCCAAAATGTGGGCGCACCGGCCCGGTGACAACTCTCTCTCGAGAGGCCAATGTCACCACACCCATCTCTCCTCGCTTCAGGCTGGTTCTTCTCCAGCTCTAGGGGCGTTTCCCTAAGTTAGGATCACTAAGGCAGTGGTTATGGAGGTCCTAAACTTCTTCTAGTTCATCTCCTAGCGGTGTGAGACATATAAGGTGCGATTGCACTTGATCTCATGCACGGTACTTGTGCTTGCATTACATCAAACTCCTATTAAATAATAACTAGAAGGTTTGTGCACATCATTGTTAGTGGCAAGTCTAGGTTTTGTGCGTTGGCATGAACCCCGTTCGTGGCGGTGAAGCAATAGGTTTGGCGGAATATCCTCGCAGCACCGTTCTCAGAGGAACTGTAAATCGGGATAGTTCCTAAAATCATCCTCCCTTGCTACCACGAAGTACCGATCAAGAGAATCCAATATCAATTAACCTGCAGCTGAGGGCAAGGTGATCTGAAGAGGCTGCCTTAGAGAAACATGGGTAACAAAAAGGTAAAGGTATTTGTGCTTGATGGACAGGAGTGAAGGGAGGATCAGTCCTCGAGGGAACATCAGTGCCAGTACCAGAAGGGAGGATGGAGTCAAAAGGGGACTCCGGGAGGCCTTGCGGTTCACAGAAGAGAGACTAAGCTGGTGCATTCCACTATCGAAGGCAAGGAGAATGTAAGTATAACTGACTACTGTCCATTACTCCTAAGGCCTTGAAAAGCATAACGCCGACAAACAAGTTGACAACCGCAAATGTTTGCCCAATGGGCTAGGTTATAGCCTTTTATGCTAGGCTTAAATCTACAGCTTATGAAAAACAAAGAACCATGACAGAGATGCCCAAATGAATCAAGGAACCCAACATGATTTTTTCTATTATTCAACTCTGGGGAAAAATCCTCCTAGCTAAATTTTCCATCCTTACAAGAGAGAAGGCTGGCCTCTGTATAGGCTCAAAAGCCATTCTCATACTTTTTCCAAAAGAAAAAAGAAATAAAAATAAAAAATATTAATAAAATAAATGAGAAAAAAGTGGAAAAGGATCCAGATCCACTTTTTCCTCCCCTCTAAAAAATGATCAAGTTCTACTTTAATAAAGTAACCCCTACTTAGGCTATTCGTTCCGATCCAAAGGTGAACGCTCAAATGACCATGTAGTGAAAGTGTCTCCTATCCAAATCGGCTTTGAGTAAACATTTGCTAATGCAGATCAACAGATGGCAACTCTGCCCATTCTCAAATCCCCACACAATAAGGACGCTTTTAGTCAAGAGGCGAGTCCCATGCAAATTTACTTAGCTGTCAAAGAGATCGCGGATCTGGGCCATGTGAAAGAAATCACAATTAATTCAGACTTCTGGCTGTCAATGGAAATGTTGGTTCACGGGGATAATTTTTGATGTTTTGATACACTGTAAGCTGCAGCGAAACTCCACGAAATTGCGGAGCCTTAATCCGGGCGGTATCCTGTAATCAATTACCATGAATTGGCGTCTAGCTTTAGATTTCCATGGGAACCCAATGTTATCACCCACTTTGTAGTTGCCTGCATGAGGTGGATCCAGAATGGATGGTAGAGGGGCAAGCAACTAAGGGGTGGAACCACGACTGCCTAGACTCCCAAATGGATGGTTGTCACGCCAATCAAGGCAGCCTTCACTTTATGTTATCCCAGTCCAAGACAACAATGGGGGAGACCTGGATCTGCTCCCGACAGGAGAGATCGAACCTAGACACCAGAATGAAATCAGATGGGACTTCAGGGTACTTAAGGTGCAAGGTGAATGGAAACCCTAGCTCTAGGGTTTAGGTACTAGCAACTGGTGGAGGTGACCACTGTTTTGGGAAACGTAACTATGACAGGGTAAACAAGGACAGAGTTGGGACTATCTAGTACCTAGAAAGCAGATTCAATGAAGTGTATTTGAGCTATCAACAAATGTTGGTAAAGAGCAAAGGCTAAGAGCCTAAGGGCAGCGCTAGCTAGGAGATCAGTGCTTTATGTGCATTGGGCAATGGAGTCAGCAGTAAACCAATGTTTCAGAGAACCCACCTGGGAGACGTCCTGATCTACGAACCCGGAAAGTAGTTGGTCCGGAAAAGCTAAGGTACAGGAAACCCAACTTAATGGATGGCTAGTGCTAGGGCTTAGGAGGACAGATCGGTAGTTTTAGGGGCACCGGGAGGCTAATGGCTCAGCGTTGAGGAAGAAAAGAAGTCATGGAGACCTGATCTACAAGCCCAAATCAGGAAATCAACAGAAAAATCAGATTTAGAAAAGTCAAAATCTGATGATGGGGCTAGGAGGCTGAAAACTGACTATTCAGATCTAGGGCAAACCGGGAGGAACTAGCACAACGTTGGAGATGTTCTGGAGTGCTTGGGCCCTGATCTATTACCTATATTATCAAATTTCAGAAAAAATCACTTCCGGAAAAGTCCAGTTTTCAGTGAGGATGCTAGGGCTGTTTCAGTCAATTTTTCAGATCTAGGTCAAAATGCCAAGAATTTGGACAGCATTGGGGTTGATTTGGACTGTGTGGGACCCGATCTATCCGCCTGTGAAGTCAGAATTCAGAAAAACTCAAAACATTAGCAGGTCAACTTTTTCAGTGGGGGGTTATGCAGTTTTCTGCTTAAAAATCAGATCTAGGTCAAACTGTGAGGAATTTGACCAGCGTTTTAGTTGATATGATGAAGGGGAGGCCCGATCTATGAAACCCAGAAATGGTTTGGCAAAGATCAGACGGTTCCCTGATTTATTGATTTTTAGGTTTTTCAGTGTTTTAGGAGTTCTCAGAAAAAGTTAAATTTCAGCAAGGTACAATGGGATAAGATCTGAGAAAGAAGAACTTACCTGTTGGATCTTACCTGGAAAAGCTTGTAGAAGTCTGTAACAGTGACGATCTTTGCTATCCCGATCAATTCTGGAAGATCCCTGTGATTTCTATAGCATGTGCAAGCTCCAAGCCACCAAAGCGCCCCCTACTCTGCATGAGCAAACCTCAACCATATCAGATTTGCACATGCAAAATAAAGAAACTGAATGCTACTAGACAGTAAAATGAAGTAATCATAGATCACAATGAAACTAATGAAAACCCTGTTATCACCCGCCTTGTAGTTGCCTGTGTGAGGTAGATCCAGGATGGATGGTAGAGGGGCAAGCAACTAAGGGGTGGAACCACGACTGCCTAGACTCCCAAATGGATGGTTGTCACGCCAATCAAGGCAGCCTTCACTTTATGTTATCCTAGTCCAAGACAACAATGGGGGAGACCCAGATCTGCTCCCGACAGGAGAGATCAGACCTAGACACCAGAAGAAGATTAGATGGGGCTTCAAGGTACTTAAGGTGCAAGGTAAATGGAAACCCTAGCTCTAGGGTTAAGGTACTAGCAACTGATGGAGATGACCACTGTCTTGGGAAACTTCACTGTGATAGGGTGAACAAGAACAGAGTTGGGACTGCCTAGTACCAAGGGGACAATCTCAGTGAAAGATAGGTGACTTGAGTTATCAGTGGGTGTTGGCAAAAGGAATAGGAGTGAGGTCAAGTTGGGGCTAGCGCTAGCTAGGAGATCAGTGCCTTGTGTGCATTGGGAAATGGAGTCAACAGTAAACCAATGTTTCAGAGAACCCACCTGAGAGACACCTTGATCTACGAACCCAGAAAGTAGTTGGTCCGGAAAAGCTAAGGTACAGGAAACCCAGCTCAATGGATGGCTAGCGCTAGGGCTTAGGAGGACAGATCTGCAGTTCTAGGGTTACCTGGAGGCTAATGGCTCAGCGTTGAAGGAGAGAAGAGGTCAGGGTTACCTGATCTACAAGCCCAAATCAGAAAATCAACAGAAAAATCAGATCTGGAAAAGTCAGAATCTTATGAGGGGGGCTAGGAGGCTGAAAACCAATTCTTCAGATCTAGGGCAAACCGGAGAGAACTAGCTTAGCGTTGGGGGTGTTTTGGAATGCTCGGGACCCAATCTATTTGTCTTATCTTGTCAGATTTTAGAAAAACTCACTTTTGGAAAAGTCTAATTTTCAGTGAGGGCGCTAGGGCAGTTTCAATCAATTTTTCAGATCTAGGTCAAATGGTCAAGCAATTGGACAGCGTTGGGGTTGATTTAGGCTGTGTGGGACTCAATCTATCCGTTTGTGTAGTCAAAATTCAAAAAACTCAAAACCCTAGCAGGTCAATTTTTCAGTGGGGAGTTATGCAGTTTTTTGCTTAAAAATCAGATCTAGGTCAAACTATGAGGAATTTGACCAGCATTTCAGTTGATTTGATGAAGGGGAGGCCCGATCTATGAAACCCATAAATGGTTTGGCAAAAGATCGGACTATTCCCAAGTTTATTATTTTTTAGGGTTTTTAGTGCTTTAGGAGTTTTCAGAAAAAGTTGAAGAAAAGCAAGGTACAATGGAATAAGATCTGAAAAAGAAGAGAATTACCTGCTGGATCTTACCTGGAAATGCTTTTAGAAGTCTGTAACAGTGATGATCTTTGCTATCCCGATCAATTCTAGAAGATCCCCATGATTCTATGGCATATGCAAGCTCCAAGCCACCAATGTGCCCCCTACCCTGCATGAGCAAACGTCAACCATATCAGATTTGCTAATACAAGCTAAAGAAACTGAATGCTACAAGACAGTAAAATGAAGTAATCATAGATCACAATGAAGCTAATGAAAACCCCCTGATCCAAGACGAAGAGAACCGAGTGAGTTGAGGTCCCCCTACAAAAACGCTCCAGCCAAAACGCCCTTTGTAGACAAAACAATGACAGCCACGAAAAATATAGATATCACGAGAATTTCCACAATGCTAGGAAGCTAAAGACTAGCTAATTACCATTTGAGCACATAAGATGCAAAGCAGATCCAGAAAATTTTCCACACAAAAAAGTCTTTTTATTATTCAGATCCAAGAGCCAAAGACCCCTTACAAATGAGAAGCTCTCTCCTTCAAATAGAAATGAGAGAACCTCAATCATAACCAAATCCTAACCACTTTCAAAACCAGTGGTTAAGATTAAAAGATGAAATGTTCTAATCAATGGTTGAGATGAGCTCAACATACAACACATGGATCAATATAACCATAATTTACCAAAGTGGACTAAACCACTCAAATAAAGGTAACCCACTCAACAAGAAATAACTGAAAGCACATGGTGGGTCCAAGGAGTGTTTGACTAACTCCCTTTGGGTGTCCCCATGGCACAATAAATAATATAACAATTTAATTCTTTGACTTTTGTGCCTCCTTGAGGAAATTGTGAGCCTCCAAAAAGAGCTCTAGAAAATAATAAAAAATGTCCAAAAATAGGTGTGGGCCCAATCAGGAGCTGCAACTGCTGGAGAAGGTGTGGAGGACATCACTCTCATCACCATGACTCATCCCATGTCATTTCCTTTCCTGAGTAGCCCAAATCGATTTCTTCAATAGCCATTTAATCATTTTTTAATCTGCCTTTGGAAACGTGATCCTGCCAAAATAGCCTCGTAGGATTCCTGCATTGTCAAATTGAGCCCACCAGGTTCTCTGGGATGGGGGTACAATGGTACAAACAAGTAGCTGCACCCCTATGTTCCATACAACGCCCTAGGAGATCCAACTAAAACATCTCCCTACTTAGACATATCAACCTGTGAAGAAAAACTGCATCAGAAAGACAGAATGAGCCTGATCACATCTGCAAGTGCACGGAACTGGAAATAAACTGTCTCATTAGACTCGGAGAGTCCAAATCCATCTAAGGTGTATACTCATACCCCTCATAGGTCTCTATCTGATCATCAATCATATCCAATAAACAATATAAGCATCTGTGAATAATCAGACACCAATAATAACTCAGACTATATCCATTGGCTGCAAGTGTTAAAAGGTTAAGACATGCTCTACAACTCATTCAAGTAACAATCACAAGAAGTAGCATTCATTTCATTGGCGGTACATCAACCAATACATATATAAGGCTTTATTCATTATTACTCAGACTTAGACTTTCAAGATTATTCTCACTTCATAGCTGTAACCATTTTGCTAGTGAAGGGTGAAGGGTGGAAATGACAAGGCTAAGGCAAAGGATGACTTCCTACTCAACATCATGACACTTTGGACAAGGAAAGGGAATACTCACTATAACCAATGTCGGACAAACAACAACACAAGGAATGGCAGTGCGTCACAAATTGGTGAGTTGTTTAGAGAGTGCTTATTCAACTTAGGCATTATGGCTACATCAAGATTGATCCAAGTTCATTAAGACCATCATTTTATTCCATGGCCTTTTTGGCCTATATGACCCTTTGGGACTTCACCAGTGCTTAAAAGCACAGCTAATCGTAGCTTTCATCCGGGACATATTTATTTTTATAAGGTCAGCAATGTTTGGATACAGCATATTTTTAACCATTGCTTTTTTGGATCTTTTCCTATACTCTTCAAGGAGTATTTTAGCATTTCATTGCTCTTGCCCTCTTTACATATGTTAAGAAACACAGTTTTATAATTTTCATTTTTCATGGGCGCATATTCAATATTTTCAATATAGGTAGTACATGAGCTTTCAGTTTTCGCCAACAACATCTCAAGTGACTAGGGGGAGTTTTGCACAATGCCAAACATTGGGACAATCGACCAGAATGATTTAGGCATACTATCCAACTTACCAAAGGCAAGTTCTGTCACCAACTTAGAGCCGAGACACAATATAAACAGGGAGGTTTGTCCAACAAAAGTTCTAGGGGGGAAAAAGGTCCTCCATGCCATAAGTCAAGAAGTCAGTCGGGTTGAAAACTAAAATGGAAAGTAATGGATGGGTGAAGACAATGAATGATGGAGCCAACACTAGCAAGCCAAAACAATGGTGGGAATGACTACCTCTATTCTCCCTAAGGAGGGTAAAACCGATGAGTATAGATCAAGAACTTCCAAGTCTAAGTAAGGACATCAATACATAGTACAAGATACAACCAAGTCCATATAATTATGACCGCCAGATCATGATACCACAAGTTAATACATGTCACAAAAATCAGTATAAGAACAATAATAACCATAACACACTATAAAATGCTGAGTCATAACCATGCAATATAATCCATCTGAGACACCATCTGTACAATGAGAAAGAACAGACATAAAACTGGGCATCAATGATTGCTCTGAAAATGACATAAATGGCTACATCGGTCCTCAAATCTGAGTGTCCTGAGACTCGGTCCTGACATGGGAGAGTACAATAGTCCACTAATATAATAATGATCCATCAAAAATGCTCATCTCAGCATCTCATATGTAAGAGATCTAGCTGAAAAATGTATTGTGTCTGAAAAATAGAATATGGTAGCCTGGCTACTATATATGTGATAACAAACCCCTTGATCCAAGACAAAGAGAACCGAGCGAGTTGAGGCCCCCCTACAAAAACGATCCAGCCAAATCGCCCTCCTGTAGACAAAACAATGATAGCCATGGAAAATATAGATCTCACGAGAGTTTCCACAATGCTAGGAAGTTGAAGACTAGCTAATCACCATTTGAGCACATCAGATGCAAAGCAGATCCAGAAAAATTTCCACAAGAAAAAGTCTTTCTATTATTCAGATCCAAGAGCCAAAGACTCCTTACAAATGAGAAGCTCTCTCCTTTAAATAGAAATGAGAGAACCTCAATCATAACCAAATCCTAACCACTTTCAAAACGAGTGGCTAAGATTAAAGATGAAATGTTCTAGTCAATGGTTGAGATGAGCTCAACATACAACACATGGATCAACATAACCATAATTTACCAAAGTGGACTAAACCACTCAAATAAAGGTAACCCACTCAACAAGAAATAAATGAAAGCACATGGTGGGTCCAAGGAGTGTTTGACTAACTCCCTTTGGGTGTCCCCATGGCACAATAAATAATATAACAATTTAATTCTTTGACTTTTGTGCCTCCTTGAGAAAATCGTGAGCCTCCAAAAAGAACTCTAGGAAAATAATAAAAAATGCCCAAAAAATAGGTGTGGGCCCAATCAGGAGCTGCAACTGCTGGAGAAGGTGTGGAGGTCATCACTCTCATCATCATGACTCATCCCATGTTATTTCCTTGCCTCAGTAGCCCAAATAGATTTCTTCAATAGCCATTTAATCATTTTTTAATCTGCCTCGGGAAACGTGATCCTGCCAAAACAGCCTCCTAGGGTGCCTGTGTTGTCAAACTGAGCCCACCAGGCTCTCTAGGATGGGGGTACAATGTTACAAACAAGTGGCTGCACCCCCCTATGCCCCTACAACGCCCTAGGAGATCCAACTGAAACATCTCCCTGCTCAAAAATATCAATCTGTGAAGAAAACTGCATCAGAAGGGAAGAGTGAGCCTGATCACATCTGTAAGTGCCCGGAACTGGAAATAAACTGTCTCATTGGACTCAAAGAGTCCCAATCCATCTAAGGTGTATACTCATACCCCTCATAGGTCTCTATTCGATCATCAATCATATCCAATAAACAATATAACCATTTGTGAATAATCAGACACCAATAATAACTCAGAATACATCCATCTGCTGCAAGTGTTAAAAGGTTAAACCATGCTTTACAACTCATTCAAGTAACAAAATCAACAAGTAGCATTCATTTCACTGGCGGTACATCAACCAATACATATATAAGGCTTTATTTATTATTACTCAAACTTAGATTTTCAAGACTATACTCACTTCATAGCTGTAGTCATTTTGCTAGTGAAGGGTGAAGGGTGGAAATGACAAGGCTAAGGCAAAGGATGACCTCCTACTCAACATCATGATACTTTGGACAAGGAAAGGGAATACTCACTATAACCAATGCTCGACAAACAACAACACAAGGAATGTCAGTGCCTCACAGATGGGTGAGTTGTTTAGAGAGTGCTTATTCAACTTAGGCATCATGTCTACATCAAACTTGATCCAAGTTCATTAGGATCACATTTTATTCCATGGCCTTTTTGGCCTATATGGCCCTTTTGGGACTTCACTAGTGCTTAAAAGCACAGATAATCGCAGCTTTCATCCAGGACATATTTATTTTAATAAGGTCAGCAATTTTTTGATATAGCATATTTTTAACCATTGCCTTTTTGACCTTTTCTTATACTCCTCAAGGAGTATTTTAGCATTTCATTGCTCTTGCCCTTTTACATATGTTAAGAAACACAGTTTTACAATTTTCATTTTTCATGGGCGCATATTCAATATTTCAATACAAGTAGTACATGAGCTTTCAGTTTTAGCCAACAACATCTCAAGTGACTAGGGGGAGTTCTGCACAATACCAAACATTGGGACAACTGACCAGAATGATTTAGGCATACTATCCAACTTACCAAAGGCAAGTTTTGTCACCAACTCAGAGCCGAGACACAATATAAACAGGGAGGCTTGTC
This sequence comes from Pseudotsuga menziesii, assembly GCA_001517045.1. Classification (NCBI taxonomy): domain Eukaryota; kingdom Viridiplantae; phylum Streptophyta; class Pinopsida; order Pinales; family Pinaceae; genus Pseudotsuga; species Pseudotsuga menziesii. The sequence continues at coordinate 12,154 of LPNX010914897.1, read as the reverse complement.
CAACAAAGGTTCTAGCGGGGAAAAAGGTCCTCCATGCCATAAGTCAAGAAGTCAATCGGGTTGAAATTTAAACTGGAAGGTAATGGATGGGTGAAGACAATGAAATGATGGAGCCAACACTAGCAAGCCAAGACAATGGTGGGAATGACTACCTCTATTCTCCCTAAGGAGGGTAAAACCAATGAGTATAGATCACGAACTTCAAAGCCAGAGTAAGGACATCAATACATAGTATAAGATACAACCAAGTCCATATAATTATGATTGCCAGATCATGATACCAGAAGTCAATACATGTCAAAAGGATCAGTATAAGAGCAATAATAACCATAACACAATATAAAATGCTGAGTCATATCCATGCAATATAATCCATCTGAAACACCATCTATCCAATGAGAAAGTACTGATATAACACTGGGCATCCACTACTGCTCTGAAATGACATAAATGGCTACATTGGTCCTCAAATCTGAGTGTCCTAAGACTCAGTCTTGACATGGGAGAGTTCAATAGTCCACAAATATAATCATGATCCATAAAAAATGCTCATTTCAGCATCTCATATGTAAGAGATTTGGTTGAAAAATGCACTGTGTCTGAAAAATAGAATATGGTAGCCTGGCTACTATATATGTGATAACACCCAATAGAAATCAAACATTCTATTGCCAGCGCTGCTCGAATACACTGTGTGACCCATCTTCGATTGCATTTGAACTCGGCATAATCCATCGTAGGAATGCTTTGTCAAATCAATAAGAGTCAAAGCATTTTTACTCGAAGCTTCTCTGCCAGATAGAAGCTCTAGTAAAAGGATGCCGAATGCACAAACATCACCAGTTATCAGTCAGATTAACATCGTGGATATGAAACAAACCATCGATCCACTCGGCAAAATCGGCTACCACAATGTTTCACTCTAAAACTCCGCACGAATAGATCCTCGATAGTTGGCTGGCAAACGTGGAACTCTTCCTTGTAATTTCAAGGCCCCAACTCCACGCAATTAGTGCGTGTCTACAACCACCATCGACTGAGAGCAATGAAAATGTGACCCAATGCAATCGGCTGCCCCAAAAAATATTGCACGACCCCTGCTCTTTAAATTTCTTTGACCATTTGCATGTGCTTCTATTCTTCCAGGTTCCTCAGCAACTGGAACTCTAGTACTTGTATCAGTACTGTATATTTTATTTTCACCTTCGATGTGAATTGGCTTAGAACTAGAATTGTGTTGATCTACCCAACGGACATCAACAAGTGATGCAAAATCTATATCTAATGAGCCATCATCATTGTAAGGTGAGATGCATGTATGGTTAGCATCTTCCTTCTCACCGAGAGGATTTCTGAATACAAAAGGATACTCGGAAACTGGCGCCAACCTGATCTTAGTGACTTGACAATCATTCCATGCAATGGTTCCAACTCTGAAACTAGAAAGTTCTAGACACCATGAAGTAGATAGTTCCACTAAACGGTATGCAATTATGTCACCTTCTTGTGGCACACTAGACATGCTAGGAAGCTTGTCGAACTCAAGTGGACACTGGATAAAGGACCCTTCCTCCCCACTGTGTGAAGGAAATATCTCTCTTTCTTGGAGACAAGCAGAGCCTTCTGCTTTGTGGAGATAACTTCTCTCTTTTCCCCAGTTTTGACCTTGCCTTTTATTAGTTATCCCATTCCAATGTAGTGCTGGCTATATTTGTGCAGTAAACAGTAATCTCTAGTATCAGTTTTCACAACCCCAACATTTGCCACCTCCACCAGTTTGACTGCTGTTAACAGCATGTAAGCACAAGGGGTGAAGGAACTTTTACAATTCTGTAAGAGTTGTGATAACTTGTGCTCCCACTCTTGAATTGGAAAGTCTATGCTTTGTTGCCGAACTCAAAAGCCTCTGATAATCTGGAAGCAAAGTCTTTGGGACAGACCTGACATTACAGAGCTCCTCTGGCAAAGTAGTTTGAGAAGTTCCAAAAAGAACCTTTGCAAAAGACCTCACTCCAGCAATAGACTGATTGTGATTTTCTAAATAAACTAGCATTCTTTCATTCTTCTGAACATCAAGTTACCATTTAGGTGGTAACAAAGACCATTAGGTATAGTAGGTAATTTCAATTTGTAATTGTTATTAGCCAACACTTGCTTTTAAGGGAAACTGTAATTAGAATCCTATTAGGGTTAGCATGTCTTATTGATGACTCATTGTTTATGAGTAACATAGCTAGTTATGCTAGCTTGTATATGTCCATTTAATGATGGTTTGCAAGATAACTATAGCTAGTTTTAAGCCGGTTCATTTCAAGCAGTTGATACATTGCCTCATGTATTGTATGTAAGGGTCCTAGGAGTTTAAATCCTCACAAGACTTTTTTTTTGTAGGTTAAGTGCCCTGTGACTTGTTGGGTGAACCTTTGGTCTGAGAAACCACGATCCAGGGGCATTTAAGCCATCAAAATCACCTGGGGATCACACTTGGCCTGGCCACACCAACCCTTAGCATGGTTGGATTTAAATATTGCCTTCCAGGAGCAGCAGGTTTTGATCCTGGGTTGCCAAGCAAACGAAACCCCTCTCGACCGTTTGCTCTACTGGAATTTAACAAATCCTCACAAGACTTGATTTTATTGTCATTGTACATTTTAAAGTGAAAGTTTTATTCTTCTTTGGAGAAGTCCCAATTTGAGTTAGGAAACCTTTTATTTCTTTGATTATCCACAATACTATTAAACCACTTCCTTTTTCGCTTTTTTTTTCTCTGAAAATTTGACTTATATCATAAGAAAATAATATAGTACACTAAGTTGCATTGAAATGCATGTGGAAAAGGGTATGGAGATGGGGTGTGGCGCAAATACAACAAATTATTAGAAAAGGCCATATACGATTCGATGGGGAAATGATACACACAAACACTGATACAAACGAACACTGATACACACACACAAACACACACTCAGACACACACACACACAAACACACACACTCAGACACACACACATACACAGACTTAGACACACACACACATGATACAAAAGAGCCATACATTTGTTAGATTTTTATCGTTTAATCAATATGATCCAGGATCTTATTTGAGAGAATAACATGCACAACAATAATCACAAGAGACGAGACACAAAGATTTTTCATCAGGGAAACAATAAAGGAGAAAAACCCGCAACTTCCTCAGAGATAGAATGAGCACCAATAGCAAAAGTAAAACCCAAAAGTACAAAGATGATCTCCGACAGCTGTTCTCTCTCACTTGTGCGAGCTACTCCTCTCTCACTCATGCATTATTGATGAGTGAGTGTGTGTCAAATAGAAAGTCTCTCTCTATTTATACCTAATTTCCACTTGACTTCTTCCCTACAGGTCCAATTTCTCTAGGAGAGTTTAATAACCACATTACAACTTAACTTTGTGGTCTAATGCCTGGACATACAATGGAGGGTTAACCTCAATGACTTGACATGACTTACTTGCATTAATGACTCTCCCGATCGGAGGAACAAACATCTTCGTCGGGGTACAATGAAATACAATATGAAATATACAGGTGAATACATTCCGAAGTTACAAATACATCAACACTCCCTCTTAACTAGGAAGATATTCTCTTGACACAGTTCATTAGCACAAGTCTTCGTCACTGGATCATCATCAATGCTGGATCGTCATCGTCATTGCTGCTACTATCTCGAGCAAATGGTGCTATCTCTCAAATCTACTCTTCATAGGAAGTTCTACAGAGCCAACCCTTTTTCATGTTGGATGTAGGCTTGGCCTCCATGTAGGTCTTCGTCATCTCTGCGAGCAAGCCATTAAGTAGGTACATCCCAAGACTTATTATATGCCTCTTGCAAAACCTGCAGGATCTCCCACGACTGCTTATATGCCACTGCAAAACCTGAAGGAGCATCCCAGGACTGATTACATGCCTTGCAACACCTGTGCACCCTATTGTTACCTCATCATCTTCAGATCATCTCATCGTCACACGGAGCACAACCCAGATACACATTACACAACACTTGCATCCACCAACATGGGTGGACAAACCTACCACCATCCGGGAAAGGCTCAGCATTTACATCAACGACCATGCGAGGACCAACCTACCACCATGTCGGAAAAGCTCCAACGCTTACATCAACGACCATGGGAGGACCTAGCCTGCCATCATGTTAGAAAGGCTCCAACACTTACATCAATGACCATGGGAGGACCTAGCCTGTCACCATGTCGGAAAGGCTCCAGCACTTACATCAACGACCATGGGAGGACCTAGCCTGCCACCATGTCGGAAAGTCTCCAGCACTTACATCAACGACCATGGGAGGACCTAGCTTGCCACCATGTCGGAAAGGCTCATGTGTATTTTTGTCTTCTAGACTCATCACTTCCCCTTGGAAGGAACCTCGATTTGAAGAACACCAAGCTTCTCTCTGAAGTACTCAAACTTCACTCTAGCTAACGGCTTGGTCAATACATCGGCTATCTGCTCGTCTGTCGCAACATATTGGAGCTTCACTGCTCCTTTTTGCACCATATTCCTGATATAGTGATACTTGATCTCGATATGCTTTGACTTGTCATGGAACACTAGGTTCTCAGACAACTTCACACAACTTTGGTTGTTGCAATATATACAAGTAGCATCCAAATGGAGATCAAACAAATCAGACAGTAGCTTCCTCAGCCATACTGCCTCACAACTCGCCGAACAAGCTGCGACATACTCTGCTTCGGCTGTACTCAGTGCCACGCAGGACTGCTTCTTGCTAAACCAAGAGATCACACCTGATCCCGTATTGAAGCAGCACCCCGAAGTGCTCTTCCTATCAATGGCACTGCCTTCCCAATTCGAATCCACATAACCTTCCAGGTTAATCTTCTGATTCGCATCATACTTGAACCCATAATCAACTGTACCCTTCAGGTACCTCAGATAATGCTTTTCAGCAATCAGTTGAACATGTCTTGGATCCGTCAGGAACTGGCTCAATGTGTTCACAGCAAAGCAAATATCTGGTCTAGTATTCGTCAGGTACATCAAGGATCCAATCATCTGACGATACATCGTGGCATCAACTGACTCTGATGAAGCATCACTCAATAACTTCAAGTTCGATGCCATAGGTGTGGCCATGGCCTTGCAGTCCATCATCTCGAACCTCTTCAGGATCTCCACTGCATATTTCCCTTGTCCAAGGAAGATTCCATCCGCACTCTGCCATAGAAAGTAGTGCATCATACCCAAGTCCTTCATCTCGAACTCAGCAGCAAGCTTCCTTTTCGTGTCAGCAATCAACCCATCCTCACTTGTTACAAACAGGTCATCTACATACAGTAGGAGTGTCATTGGGTTCCCTTCCTACATACACTTCCTCTTCCACTACACCATTCAAGAACGCGGTCTTGACATCCATCTGGTGTATCTTCCATTTCATTATTGTAGCCAGAGCAAGTATTGATCTGATGGAAGTGTACCTGGCTACAGGTGTGCAAAAGTCTCCTCATAATCTATCCCTTCCTTCTGGGAGAAGCCATGTGCCACAAATCTCGCTTTATATTTCTCTATGCTGCCATCTGCAGCATGCTTGATCTTGTAGATCCACTTGGAAGTCACAACAGACTTCCCTTCTGGTCTCGGGACTACATCCCAGACATCATTTTTCATGATCGACTCATACTCCTTGATCATCGCATCCTTCCATTCTTTATTTTCTGCCGCTTCTTCATTGTTGGAAGGCTCTTTATTAATGATGTCGCACAACAGGGCTACATAACTGGAGTATGGCCTAGGTCTCTTCCTTTCTCTGTGTATTCCTCCTGGAGCGCCATATCTCTCTGCATCTAGGATAGCCTTGTTGCCACCTTTCACACACCTAGGTCACGAGG
>LPNX010914848.1:64316-86088 GCA_001517045.1 Pseudotsuga menziesii | reverse complement strand
AAAGCTCGTTGTCCCTATCTTCTAATGGGTTCCCGACCTACTCTGTCTAAAGAACTTGTAGCCTCACCTACTTCATATTTTTCCAGTAGAGAAAACCAGAAACTTGTAGCGTATGATAAGAAGGTCAGAATTTATATCAACATTTTAAAAGAAGGGCAAGATTTGAAATTATCCATTTATATAAATTTCTTGACTTTTTAAAATTCCTATGCTATAAATTTCAACTCATCATTCAAAATATTGGAAATATGATCAATTATAATCACTCACTCACTCATGTCATGCACTAAGTGCTTAGTTCTGTAAGATGACCAGTAATCATTGATGACTACGAGGCACTAGCCATCGAGATGCGACTCTGATTCCTGATTCACTTAGGGCTTCAATCTAAAGTGTGACAATGTGTCAAAAACTATGACTATAATAAAAAATAACAACTAATAGACTACTACTAGGCCCGAAATGAGCTCAAAACTTTGTTCCTACTAAATATGTGAACCTTGACAGCAATGTCCACTCATTTTTCGTCAAACTAAAATTCAAAAGGTTGGTTGATGGGTTCTCCTCTACAAGACTTTATTTTTTGCATGAATATCATGGACTCACGACAACTATAAACAACACTTAGTGTCATGCAAATACAAATAATGGCATGTAGTTAGTATCACAAACTATGCAGAGGTCGATTTATTCATTACTATAGAGAGGTTTCATTCGGCACACGATATGGAAAAACAACAGTTATTAATAAAATTAAAAAAAAAATTGTTGGCTCAAGAATAGTCTTCAATTTGATGGGTGGCATGATCATGACATAATCTCCATCCACCCTTCCAAACATTTGTGGTTTCTCACAGCATTTGTCCTCATCGCCACCAAAATACATCTTGTCTTTACATCCTCTTCCCTTTAAATCCTCCTCGCATAGTCCTAACTAAGGATTATTATGCATACACATCCTCACCTTATAATACAAATTGTTTCAATTCACAGAGACAACCATAAAATATTAAATGCGTGAGGACGCAAAGAGTAAGAGACAACTATAAGTAAGTCTTATATTAAATTTACCATTTAAGTATTTAATTAACACTATCAACTGAGATTTGGATTGTTGTGATCTTATTATCACTCCTCACTAATGTGATTGCAAGGAATTCTTTGAAGGTGAGGTCCATAATTTTAGGTCTTCTTTCTCATTATCATGCCTTTTGGTAAGACAATAAATAGGGTAGTGGCCTCCATCAACATGGAAAATGGTTACATAGAGTTATACACATTAATTGTTTTCATTAAATAACTTAAATTCCTGCATGTAACTATTGATTCACTGAATCCTTGACTGGTACAAAACACAAAAAAATTAGAGCCCCAAGCCCTTAATTACTCACACCTAGAACTTTATCAAATCTAGCCATTAATAAACTTCTTTTTGTATTTTGGTTCAATTTAAAAGAAAAATTGTTGAGACATGTACATGCAGTGAGTTGCAAGGGTTCAATTGACTTAGGCTTGATTTGATTGCCCCTTCATCCCATACATGTATCCTTTCACGATAAGTGTTGAACAAAACCATTTGATGCCCTCACCCTAATTATGCTAGCTTTGCTAACTTGCTTGGTATGTAGGATTTTTTTTTAATGTTTTATGAGTTATGTATTATTTTTTCTTAGGTGTGCAATCCTTATAATTATTACTTCTCTCAAGCTTGGATTGCACGTGGATGCCCCAATATTGTTATTACATAGTCTAAGTAGTTTTTTGTATAATGAAGTCTGCTCCAACTTGAAGAAATACAATAGAATAGTTGTTATGTTACTGAATTGTAAAATTAATGATACACATATGACAACATAGTGTGTTCAAAATACATTTTATTGAAAATATATCATTTTTTTCTGTAAATAGTAAGAGGTGCTCAATTGTTAAAAGTTATAAAAAATTTGAAAGAACAATGTTATTTTTTACATTATTTTTAGCGAAAGGATTTAGTTAATTTAAACTTGTCAATTGAAATACAATTATTTATACTACCCTTCATCTTTGAAGGGCTCCAAGAATAAATTCCCTTCGAATTGAAATTAATACCCACCCTTAAAATTTGATCACTGCTACCAATTCCAAAAGAGGAGAAGATTAGGTACATCAAATTGGAAAGTAAGAACTCGAGCCAAAACCTTAACAATGAAAAATGGATGGAGGGGTTATCCACACTTTTTTTTACAAGTGTTTGTTCATGAGACTACTTGGATAATCCTTTTTCCAAGTTAGCATCACATCTTTAGCTTGTATTTGAGCAAGTTTTGAAGCAATTTCATAGTTCTTGGGTTATGACAAATTTTAATTAAAAAGAGGTGATCAAATTCAATGAAAAAAGCCCATTTTTGGAGCAATTTCAGAGTTCTTGGGCTAAATTTTTATCATTTGAATATCAATTAAATGTAGAAACAATAAATTGAAAAAAATTGGGATGGCCGTAGATTGAAACATACCTTGTGCCATTGAATCTTTGAACATGGTGAGCTTGAGTGAAATGTAATATTATAAAGGCGTCTATCATATGCTAATGAAAGGGGAAGATTGTTCTACATTGGATCCCACCAGCATTCAAATTAGAATCATACTCAATCAAAGGCAAGAATGATAGATCAAAGGAAAGAATGATCAGATCCATAAAAGAAAACATCATAGATTAAATGGATCATTAACATGTCAAAGAAATACACATGGATTCACAGAATGTACTGCCACATAGTTGCATTTGTAGTGTTAACAAAGCAAGAGCCGGCTCACACTATTTATTTCAGGGAGACATATTTTACACTTTCAAAACATTACAAATGAAACATTCAAAAGAATACCAATGAGTCATTAGAGACCGCTACACTGAAGGAATTGGGATCATTATTCTTTATTGATTAAATTTCCTAGGATATCACTGCCTAACTTGCCAGAAGATTTTATTAGGTTTTTTTTTTTTTATATTGTAATTTGAGTTTAATTTTAATTTAGTTTGATTATGGTTTAATTTTATTCTTTCAGTTTTGTTAACTTGATTTTGTTTAGATTTATTTGATTTATAGTTTGTTTCTTAATATTGCATATTTCCAAGGAGTGAGATTGAGGATATTTCTCTAATCATTTGGTAGACGTGGATACGACGCCCTCGCAAAAATCAACTTATTTAAGTGTCAAAGAAGATGGAGAGATACCAATAGTTTTTGAGTAGAGATCAATCGACCTGTTCAATTTTCGAAAAGGGAAGCACTTTTTCATTGGAAGGAGTTACCTCTTCATTTACATACAAAAACCTATGCTGATTATTTTTGTGGGATTGGTTGGTTTGCATTATTTCGATGTACTCAAGAACTAATCGAGAGGAAGAGACACTGATACACAGAAATATTTTTCTCCTGCAAAGTTGTTGATTTCGTGTGTTTATGAATGAGATCAGCTCTCTCTGTTTGCCTTTCTTGAATTATGTCTTAGGACTCTGTAATGTTTTTGTAAATGCTTTCATAGCGAGTAGATGGACTTTCACAGATTGTTATGAGCATTGATTTTGTTAAGTAAAATCTTTTCTTTTGTGCAATTCAATGTTATTTAAATGGGAATATTTTTCATTCATTTATGTTTGTTATGAAGTGTGACAAAGCCCAAGTTTAGAAAACTATGGTAGGAAGTCTAAACTCTAATCTGATTGAAGAACAGTTGGAGTTTGTCGAGGAGTCTGAGTGAAAGGTTGGGGATTATTCAACTGTCCCAATTGTCAACCTATAATTTGATGCAAATATGTTGTATGTGAAGCATTGTTTTTGGGTTCCTGGACGAAATTGATTACCTATAGAAACGTAAAAGGTCAGAGGAAAAAAATATATCCAAACAAATTGTAGTTCCAATCTAGAGGCTTTGGGCATGATATGAAGTAGAAATTGAACCGATTCCAAAGCATAGAGAAAATCCCCTGCATCCATGATCATGACTTAGAGGCATGGTGAATAAATTTATGAGTGAGGATTCGATCCTAGAGGATTTTTAGTGGGAGTCTAGAAAAGAAACCCAAAATTCATGAGTTGAAGAACTAGCATTATTCCTCTTCACAAATGAACTGAGGAGCATTTTAGGCAAAGAGGAAAGAACTCTTGCTGTTCATTGTGATGTTGAGTGGAACACTGAACCTATAATATCCATTGATGGCATACAAACCCGAAAGGTTGTTGCATTGTAGTATTACTTCACAGAGAACATTCAAGTGCATATTGATGGATTGAAACCTTAACATACAACTTGATGATGATAATAAGCCACACTTAGCTATTGACGCATGCAAGAAAATTTGAGTTGGCAGAGGCTAAAAGAAGGGCAGACTGAATCAAGCTTAAGACATGGTTTATAAATCCATCTAAAGCCTCCTTTTTCACTAACCTAAGCCCTCAAGCCACTTCTCTCAAGTCACAACCATGGAGTCAAGCTTAAAACTCAGAATCCATGTCCTACCTCTATCACAGGTAGTGTTGTTCACTCAAGCAAACCAAAGAAGGCACCAAGAGTGACTTGCTTGTGTATTATTGAAGAGGGGTTTAGTTATAGGATTATTTTAGGATTTTGGTCTTATAATCGATTGGAATTTAACATTTTAGAAAGGGAGTTCAGCACATTAAATCATTAGATAACCTACCAAATTTTGGGTTGAACCATCCTCAGCTTCGTAGGAATCTTGTAGAAACTCCCAATGAAGAAACTCCAATAAATGCATTCCCATGCCCCTAAAAATTTGTATTAATGTTCCCAAGATCCTCATACCATTATGATAATGTCCAAGAGGCGCATGTTAGACAAGAAATCCTAGAAGTGTAGAAAGAATCAGCTTCTTTCAAGTTGAGCAAGGTAAATGTGTCCCTTGTTAGGTTGGCACTAGAAAGCATGTATCAAATTGAACCAAGGCCTTGAGAAGGGGAACCTCAAGTACATATAAGCCATGGTAATCTCAATCTCTTCCGATTGTAAGTGGAAAGTGGTAACCATGCTATAAAAGAATAACCTAGAATAATCTTCCTTGGTGGGAACCAAAGAAAGGGCAGTGCCAAAATTGTAGCTTTGTGTAATATTCTGAAAAATAGCAAGAAAATAGATACAAGCCTTGAGAAAGGAAAACATTAAAGACATAGAAATTTTTAATGGGCACATAAAGGAAGCATCATGTATCAAGAGTCCTAAAGAGTTTCAAGAAAGAAGTGTACCTCCAATTTATGAAAAAGATCATATACTGAAATAGGCAAAGGATATTGAAATTCCAAATATAACCTAGGCATTCTTTGAACTAATGATGAGTTAATTCTTATGGTTTCTTCTATGTGTTTCTTATAGCAATAACAAAGGATTCAGTCATTTTATAAAGAGTTCAAGCTGAATATGAAAGAAATTATGACATGTTAGAACTCAAATATGTTTTATCCAAGAATGTTTGATGATTGTGATGGGGTACTAGTGTCAGATTTATATACACTGGTACAGTAGAGATGATACCAGATATTGCACAAGACCTTTTGAGAGATGATGATCCATATATTTTAAAAGGCCTCAAACATTTGTGTGAATATTCTATTGCACATGTATTCTTTTATTTCATTGTGGTTTTTCCTTTTTGTTATGATATTGTCCAGCCTTAGCACTGAGATCTGTGTTTTCTGTTTAGTACCTTACTTTAGAGAATTTTGCAAGTATATATGATCTTGTTGAGTCATATCATGCAACTTATTTTGTTGGGAGAAAGAAAATTTGAACAATTTCAATATTACGTTTGCCTTGTGGTTTGAATTTTGTACGTTGGTGAGGTATTTTAGAATAATCCCACTTGTTATGCATGATTTAAATGGTAAACATATCCCATATGCTTTAAATGATGATGATGATGAACTAGATGACAATGACAATGATGATGTTTTTGATGATGATCATGATCATCATCGTCATCTTTGTCATTGTCATCATGATTATCATAATAGTCATCATCATCGGCATAATCATCATCCATGTCATCATCATATCCATTGTGCTTGACATCATCATCATCATGATTATTGGCATTTTCATCAGTTATTCATCATTACCTTTTTCATAAGAAATAACATCTACCCAAAATATGTGATTAGTGGAAAAGGGTCATGGAAGACACACACGATTTATGCATGAAAAATAAAAACTTATTTTTTAAGATGATCAACAGCATCATTCTCATTGTATTCATCATCATTTTCATTGTCATCATCACCACCATCATCATTCATTTCATTGCCATCATAATCATCGGCAATGTCATCATTTCCATTATCCTCATCCTCCTCCTCCTCCTCCTCCTCATCATCATTGCCATTGTTCTCCTCATTATTAACAACATTATCATCATCATCATAACCATCTTCAATATCATAATCATTATCCTCTTTTTCATCTTCAACATCTGGGTGTAAAACTGGATGTAAACGTGGACAAAACATGGATGCAAAAAAGGATGCAAACATGGATGCAACAAAAGTAGGCGCAAAAGTGGGTGCACCAAAAATGGATGCAAAAGGTGATGCAAAAGTGGATGCAATCATGGAAGAAAAACATGATGAAATAATTGGCCCAAAAGTGGATACAACCATGGATGTAAAATTGGATACGAAAGTGGATGCAACAAAAGTAGATGAAAAAGTAGTCGTAACACCCAACACAAAACCTAATGAAAAAGTCGATGCAAAAATGGATGCATAAAGGGATGCAATAACTCACATAAAATTGGATGCAAAAAAAGATGCAAATGTGAATGCACAAGTTGAAGCAAAAGTGGATGTAAAAGTAAGAGCAAAAATGGGCGTGAATTGGGGTGTGACCAAAATGGATGCAAAAGTAGATGCAAGAAAAGACGAAAATATGGATGCAAAATGGGATGCAAAAAGGGATGAAAACGTGGGTGCAAAAGTGGACAAAAAAATCGATGCAAAAGTGGATACAAAAATGGTTGAAACAAAATGAGATGCAAAACTACACTCAAAGCAGGATGTAAAATTTGATGCAAAACTTGGCACATGAAAGGATGCAAAAAAAGTAGCAGAAGTGGATGCAAAAGTGGATGTAAAAAAGGATGCAAAAGTGGATGAAAACAATGGTGTAAAAGTTGAGGCAAACATGGGCATAAAAGGGGGCACAACAAGAGGAGATGTACAAAATATGCTCAAAACCTGTCGAAAAACATGATGCAAAACCTGGCGCATAACCAGCTGCAAAACTCAGTGCAAATTATGCCGCAATTTGCACCAGATTTAGAAAAAGGATGCAAAAAAAGCCTAAAATAGAACCAACCCATGAAATTGTGCCATTTTGTCCAAAAAATAAGGAAAATATACTAAAAGATGGTCTAGATGCAAAAAAAGGATGAAAAAAGAGACACCAAATCTAGTTTTTGTTGTTGTGAATGTAGGTGATAAAAGACATCCAATCTCCTTAAATCATGTAAAGTTAGCCCTAGACTAACTGAAAATGAACTCACTATGGCCCATCAGAGCATAACTCAATACAAACTAGGGTGAACTAATCGTGGGACTCCCTTTATTTAGTGTAGGTTCCTAAAATATAGAGATTGGCCTCTAGAACTCCTAACCTTGTGGTGATTTACACATCAAGTGGTAGGTGGGTCTGAGATAACTTATCCATGACACTCGAAAAGTGGCAACATATTCCTAAGCTAGGAAAGATACATTTAGACTATGTTGAACAAGGGAGGATTACAATAATCATAACAAGTTTGGAATTTAATTTCATGTGATTAATTATACTAATGAATCATGAAGAATATCCATATGGTTTATATCATTATCTAAAACACATTTAAACAAAATTCACAAAATTCATAAAATTTTCATAATTATTTGAATTACTTAATATGTGTTTTAGTGAAGGTTTTTTTTATTATCAATCTACGGGTTTGAAGTGTGTTTGATGTTACTTATAAAGATGTATGTGAAATATTTTACACTCAAATCAAGGATTAACGTGTGTTTGATGTCAATTACAACAAATATAAACCTAATTAGACTTGCTAGTGTTTGATATAAGTAACACTAAAACTAACTTTTTAAAGTGTGTTTGATATATTTAAAAGGAAACAAAAACCTTATCGTTTGACAATATCAATCAATAATTTTCGAAAAAAATAAAATAAAATAAAATTAAAATTAAAATTAAATTAAATTAAGAATTAACAAATAAAATTGTTTTTTCAAAAACATTTATCCAAAATTTTTAAATATATTTAATATCAACATCTAAATATAAATAAAAAACGTGCAAAGATTATTCTAAAATTCTTTTGTCTATAATATATATTTACTCCTAACAAAATAACAAATACCAAAAAATGCTCCGTTAAGCTTGATTGTTGAGAATAAAAAAAAACCAAATCCACCAAATATATTTGGAAATGTTGAATTGCTAATAAATATTAAAATATCATTGGATAAAATGTTGTACTCTTGTGACTATAAGCGAACATTCGCCCGATGTAAAAAAAATGCGTCGACTATCGTCTATACGTCTATGTTTATAGGCCTATTACTTTAACCAGTTATAAATTATGGCTTTCTGTCGATGTTGTGTAACCGGATCCTGATTGGTTCTTTATTTTTTGAAGTAAATGTTTAGTAACTGGGCATATTCAAATGTGAAAATTAATACAAAGAGGTTAAAGAAAAGTAAGAAATGCAATACATCGTCATATACAATGTATATCTATTTCCTTCCAGCAAAACAATATAAAACAATTATATGACCCCAATTCAGCGATATCACTCAACTGAGTTTAGATGTTGAACGAAACATGGGCATAATAAGTTGTATATTCAGTATGTTTGCAAATAGGTAGAGTTCGCTGCATGTTTGGATTTTGAATATAATGTCAATAAATGTTTACATAGGTAGAGTTCGCTGCATGTTTGGATTTTGATTAAAAAGTCAATAAATATTTAGAAGGTTGATAAAATGTTAAATCTTCTTTCCAGATTCAATACTGACCCGGGCTGAGATACAAAGGATTAGTAGATGTTTTAAATATAATATAGAATATATGTTTTAAATATAGATTAACGACCACAAAACAGTTTTGAGTTCGTATATGCACAGCCACTTTGATATTTATAAAATGAAGTTCAGTGTTGACTTTGTTTTTATTGAAGTGGAGGGCAAGATGTTGCATTACAAGGACCCTTAGCAGCTGTCAAAACATTTAAACTTTTGTTACAGAGACTATAATTGCTTTGACAAAATATGACATATAATGCAAATATAATGCCAATATAGAAATACAGTCCAACTAGAACGACATATCGTAGATAACGAAGAGTATCCAAAGATAAAGCCAGCCACATAAATATGTGTCCCAACACAAATGGGAGTTCCAAATCGAACTGAAAGAGCAAGTATCGGCCACCATAGATGAATAGCTTTTCATATCTGAAATATTCAATAGAAAAAAGAACGGTTCAATAAAAAATCGACCTTATATCTAGAAATATTTTGAGATGTATTCAAAATATGGCGTTATGGAAATTTGCTTGGGCATCAAACATACCACGTAATACTCAGCCCCTTGTTGTATCCATTCCCAGCTGAATCCCGTTCATTCACTAAAACCGGCTCGCCTTCGGAGTGAAGCAAAACTATGTTATTTATGAGTACAGGTATTGAATGCTCGTAGCTGAAGCTCCCGCCTATTCCTGCAGACAAATATTAGGAGTCATAGATATATATTAACTTCGCAAAAGGACTAATTGTTTCAATGGGAATATATCAGTCTATTTTGTGTTTGCGTTTCGGTTTCATTGGAATTTCTCTTTTTACCACAAAAGTGTTGAAAATGTGTAAGCTTGGCCTCTAAGACCAACAAGCAGCCCCACAGCCCTCGGCCGTCAGCTGTCCATCAACCACGGAACCCTCCATCAACCACTTAGTAGTATTGTAATAAATTAAATTCACCAATAACTCAACATTACTTCAATAAATGAAATTCACCGTGAGGGTTAGAAATTTGAACAGTAAAACATGTGTTGCAAATTTGCTATAAATAGATGATTTCATAGCTGCATAAGGCATACTTGTAGTTTTCTCTCTTCCTTAATAAAATTATAAGCAACTGCTCATATTTACCCATATTTTCTATCTTATTGCATTTTGAGATCTTCAGTTTTGAGTTTTCCTCTTGCAACCTTTTACTACAAATTGGTATTAGAGCAAGGCTGTGGAAAAACTAACTGTAAAAGAGCATAGGATGGTTGTGGAGGTGCAAACTCTAGTTGTGAAGGAGCATAATTATGGAATGGAAGATTTGATTTTGGTAATATTGCTTTATGTTGAATGCAATGGTAAAATATCTAATCTGGTGTGATGAAATTGTTCCACCAAGTTTATTGTTTTTGGGTCACTAGTTTAATTTTAATTTTGTGAAAAGGCAAATGGAATATTAAAATATCAGAAAGTATTGTGAAAATGCAATATTTATTCAGTTTGGATTGCTTGTGTCAAGTTGCATTGACAAAGTGTTGTGGAATTCATATATTTTGTTGCAATTTAATTATGCTTGGTGTCAGTACAGTAATCTCACTCAACCCTAAATTCAACCCTAAATTCCACAATTTAATGGGAAAAATTATCAATATTTGATCCAGGAGGATCTAGGAAGGCCAAATTTTCAAAGTCCTCCAATATCAACAAAACTAGCGCCAGATCGAAGGGCTCGTCGAGACGATTCCATGGGCGTTCGAGACGATTCCATGGGCGTTCGTTTCACCTCAAACGGACTCCGTGTGAGAAAGTTATCGTGTTCTGTTCTATGAAGTCAACATGCAAAATTGGCAAAAAGAGGTGCCATGTGGCACCACTGACAGGGTGACACGTGGCATCCGTACTGTATAAACATGATGATGTGGCACCACTGACAGGGTGACACATGGCATCCATACAATATGAACGGATGACGTGGTAGTTGTACGGATAGACAGGTGGCAGTACGGTCGAATCAGGATGTGACACGTGTCATGTATGGATGATGAGGTGGAAATCTAGTCAACAGTACGGACCAATCCGAATGTGACACGTGTCAGTACGAAGGTGACTGCGCAACTTAACTGGAAGTACGGCAGATGAGTTGGCAGCTGACTGCGAGTTGAGGTGGACCAATCTGAATGTGTCACGTGTCATGTACGAGCATTGAGGTAGACCAATCCGAAACTACCACGTGGCTGCACTGGATTGGCCAATATTGATTGAAGTTCACCAAAATGTTGTTGCTCTGCAGGTTTCGAACTCCTGACCTCGCATACCCTATCTCTGCACCTTTACCAACTGTGCTGGTAGTGTTCTTTGGATAATGTATGGAAATAATATTATTTAAAGTAGCATTTCGAGCCCCAAAGGAGTCGGGGCTTAGCCCCGACCTTGGTTCTTCCTCCAACATGACCGAGAGCTCCGACCAACACAGGAGCCTGTGCTCTATTTCATCACATGTCGAATTATAAACTATATAAAATGGGTTATAAGTGGGTCTAAAAACAAGTTACGTTATAACAAATTTGTTTAAAAAAAAAATCATATTGTGGGTTCAATGAACCATGTGGTTTTGGAGGAAAATAATTTTATTGCAATATTCTAAAAATATAAAATGTGGTTGGCATAGTTGTAACTATGTCAACTAAATAATTTAAGAAGAGCCTAACCAAGTGTGGGGAGTTGGAACCATATGCCTTCTTGGGAAAAATTTGTTGTAACTAAACAATCATGAGGAGAATGTGGAGTGGGGCAAGCCAAGCGTATATAAACCCACTTAATTTCTATTTAGAGGGCATGCTTTGGAGTGGAGACTTTGTAGCTAAAGGAGAGAAGGGAGACTGCGTAGCTCTGTAAGAGGAAGGTACGAGTGTTTATACTCGTTTTACATCATCTTAAGGATTTGGAGTTGTTGGAAGCAATCTTGTTGTGTTTTGGGCAGCGGTTCTCTTCCTGACCATTGTCGCCAAGGTATCATTGTATCATTGCCATGTCTTTTTCCTTCATGCTGAGATTATAGATCGGCCCTCCTATTGAGAAGTAGGCCTGAAGACGTAGTCCACCCTAGACGAACTCCGTTATCAACTTGTTTTCTTTATGTGTGTATTGTCTATGCTATTTGGTTCTCTTCTTATGGATTTTTGAGCTTCGTTCATGCTCTTTATGCAATTCACGTTAACGTCATAGAGTAGCAAAGATCTTATTTTTGGATCATGTGGTACCAGAGCAGGACTATTTGACGTTGGATTGTGAGTGTGGATGCTCACGAGAGCTAAACTGCAAGCTGGTGAGGGTACATTAGAGCCTTAGAATTCTGAGATTAGACGTGCACACCAAAGGAGAAAAATGGATGCTAATGATGCCCGCATCGAGATAGAGGCAAAATTTCACAAGATATTCTATATGATGGCTAACAAGGTAGACAAGTTCTTTGCAGACTATGAAGAATGTATGGCAAAAGAAAGAAAAGGCAGTGAAGTAAAGAAGGAAGACAAAGAAGTGAAGGACGAAGGCAATGCTTCAGTTAACCAAGGAGGAGGTGGCAAAGAGCCTCCTGAGCCTCCCTCTTCACCTTCAGCTTCAAGCACAAGTTCAAGTGCTTCTTGCTCATCTCATTCTCAGCATTCCAAGGTCCTCCCAAAGAGCCTCAAAAGAAGCCCTTATTAAAGCTCAATGTGAAGTTTGATTTCCCATGTTCAATGGGGAAGTGAATGCAGAGAAGTTAAACAATTGGATAAGGCAAATTGAGGTCTATTGCCGAGTCCAACAGATCAAAGGAGAAGATGTGAAGATTCAGTTGGCTTCACTTCGGCTGACAGGCACCGCACTTGTATGGTGGGAAAGCAAGCTTTAGCAAGGTAGCAAACAAATGGGTAATCTTCTCTCGTCATGGCCTGCTTTCATTTCTGCTTTACGTAAGAAATTTTATCCATTGGGTTATGTTCAAAAGGCTATGATGGATATGCAAAGTTTTAGACAAGGCAAGGGTCAGAGTGTTCAGAATTTTACTGAAGAATTTAGAAAGAAAGCTTTAGAGTTGAATATTTCTTTAGATTCTCCTGACACTCTTTTGAAGTACATTGGTGCTCTTCATCATTATCTACGCCATACTTTGCTGTTGTTGAATCCTACTAGTCTGGATGAAGCAAGTGTTTAGGCTACTCATCTTGAGAGCCAGGGGGAGCATTTGCAAGAAGACCATCAAAAGAATCCTTTCAAGCCCAACAACAACCACAAGTTAAAGAAAAAAGAAAAGATCAAGAAGACAGCTACTGCCAAGAAGGAAGGAGGAAAGCTCCATTCCAATCATTGCGATACTGATGGGCATGATGAAGAAAGTTGTTGGAAGTCGCATCCTGAACAAAGGACAAAGCATTATGGAGGCAAAAAGAAGAAAAAGACCGTTGCAACAGCGCAACGAGATTTGGGTTCTGACTTAGGTGACAAAACCAGGATTACAGCCGTGGGAATGCAAGGTAACAAAACTCCTCATACTGGTTCAATTTCTACTCATGTTTCTAAAGAAAATGATAAAATAAGAAGGGAGTTGTTTCACATCAGAGTTGTGTCTAAGCATACAAAGATTGAAACATTATTTGATCTGGGTTTTCAAGTAAATTTGATCTCAGAATCAGTTGTTGAGAAGTTGGGCATATAGACTAAACCTCACGCCAAGCCTTATCCTCTTGGATGGGTATGTGATAATGCTAAGCTACAGGTGACTAAGCAATGTAGGTTAATATTTGCTATTGCTTCAAATTTGATCGATGAGGTGGACTTAGATCTTGTTCCTCTTGACATTTGGGGTATCATATTGGGAAGCCCATACTTGAATGATCGAAAAGCAGTATTCTTCTGTCATTAGAACAAGTACCATCTCACCAAAAATGGGGTGGAGTACATTGTGAGAGCTCACAGTATGAAGGCTAACACCACTCTTGTTAGTGCAGGATAGATGAAGTGGCTCATCAACACTAATAAGAGATACATGCTCATGGTTGTGAGGGAAAAAGATGCTGAAGCATCCGATGCTTTCAAAGGTTGTGATCCTTCTCATAAAAAGGCTATGATTGATATTGTGGCTAACTATGATGAAATATTTCAGGAACCTACAGGTTTGCCTTCCAAAAGGGATATTCAACATGATATCCATCTCCAGCAGGATGCCCCTCTTCCTAATGTGGGCATGTACAGGTTGTCCGCAGTTGAAATGGTAGAGATTAAGAAGCAGGTTCAATACTTGTTGGACCAAGGAGTGATCAGACCTAGCTCCTCTCCATGTGGTTTGCTGATTGTGTTGTTGATGAAGAAAGATGGCACCTGGAGGATGTGCGTTGACTATCGGGCTCTCAACAAGATCATGATCAAGAATCGATACCCGCTTCCTTGCATAGATGACTTGCTCAACCAGTTGAAAGATGCTATGTTCTTTACCAAGTTGGATTTGCGCAGTGGCTACCACCAGATCAGAATTTCAAAAAGTGATTTGTGGAAGACGGCCTTCAAGACCAGGCAAGGTCTATTTGAGTGGTTGGTGATTCCTTTTGGGCTTTGCAATGCACCTACAACCTTTATCCTGGTAATGAATGATGTTTTCGGGCCATTCTTAGATGATTTTGTCATTCTTTATCTAGATGATATATTGGTCTTTAGTAAAACTTGGGAAGCACATGTAGGGCATGTAAAGATAGTGTTGGACACTTTGAAAAAGGAGATATTGTATGTAAAATTGTCAAAGTGTGAATTTGGAAAAACTTCATTAGTTTACTTGGGTCATATTGTAGGAGGTGGAAATTTAAAAATTGATCATTCAAAAGTTGATGTAATTGTCAATTGGAATAAGCCTACTAACGCCACTGAAGTGAGAAGCTTTTTAGGAGCTGTTCAATATTGGAGAAGGTTCATTCAGAACTTCTCATACATAGCATGTCCTTTGCATGCCTTAACAAGTGTGAAGAAAGCCTTCCAGTGGGGAGGCAAGCAGCAGAAATCCTTCGACACATTGAAGGGAAAGATCGGCACCGCCCCAGTCCTAACCTTGCCTGATTTGCAACAACCATTTGAGATAGAGACAGATGCCAATGGATATGCCATGGGGGCTGTATTGATGCAGCATCGCAAGCCTATTTGCTACCATTTAGAGACTTTTACTCAAGCGGTGATAAACTACCCCACCTATGACAAAGAGTTGTATGCTTTGGTTCAGAGTGTCAAGAAGTGGAAACACTACTTCATGGGTAAGGAGACGATCATCCATACTGATCATCAACCCTTGTATTATCTCGAGTCCTAGACTAAGCTCTAGCAAGCTCGTCATTTCAGGTGGATGGGATTCCTTCAACAATTCCATCTAGTGATCAAGTACAAGAAAGGTACTAGTAACAAAGAGGAAGATATGCTCTCTAGACCTCCTATTGTTGCATCTACTATTTTGAAAAATGCTTCTTTGTCCCATGAAATTTATATTGAGCAGTATGCTACTCATGATGATTTCAAGGAGATTTATGAGAAGCTAGCCAATAGCACATAGGTGGAAGACTACTATTTGCAGGGAAAGTTGCTCTATCATTTGGGCAAGTTATGTGTTCCTATCAGTGAAAGAGTCCATGTAATACGAGAAGCTCATACTTCTCTTGTATCAGGGCATTTTGGGGTAGGTAAGACTTCGACAAATTTGTAGAGACTTGTGTATTAGCCTCGCATGAAAGACATTGTAACAAAATATGTAAAAGGGTATCTGATATGCTCTACTTGTAAGCCCACTAATAGAAAATTGGGGTTGTACTCACCACTTCTTGTTCCTTCCCATCCTTGGGAAAGCATTTCCATGGATTTTGTGGGGGGTTTCCTATGTCTAGGAGGGGTCATGACTACTTATATGTGGTCGTGGAAAGGTTTAGCAAGATGTGTATTCTTATGCCATGTAAAAAGCATGTCAATGCAGAGCAGGCTGCTTCTATTTTCTTTCAGCATGTATGGGTTCACTTTGGACTCCCTACGTCCATTATCTTGGATCGGGACTCCTGATTCCTTGGAGAGTTTTGGACAAAATTATGGTGTATGATGGACACCAAGCTGAAGAGGAGTAGCGCTTTCCATCCACAAACCGATGGACAGACAGAGGTAGTCAACAAGACATTTTTTCATTTGCTTCAAGGCTACTATAACAAGCATCCTAAGTTATGGGATGAACAAATCCAGTATGTGCAGCATTCCTACAACAGGGCTATGCATTCTTCCACTCAGAGCTTGCCATTTGAGACATGCTTTGGGAACTTGCCAAAGACTCCATTGGACTTGACTTATGGGAGAGAGGTTGATTGAAGCGCTTCCAAGGATGAAGACAAATCCCACAGGTTCATTCAGAGAGTTCAACAGGTACATCAAGTAGTGCAAGAGCAGTAAGAGAAGAGTCAAGCCCAGTACAAGGCTCGCCATGACAAGCATAGAGTTGATCATCAGTTTCAAGTAGGAGATCAAGCGTGGCTTCACATCAGCAAGGAGAGGATGAAAGGAGAAGGCAAGAAGCTCAAGCCCATTAGGTATGGTCCCTTCACCATCTTGGAGAAGATTGGGATGAATTCCTTTCGCTTAGAGCTACTGCCATACATGCATATCTACTCAGTGGTGAATGTGGAGAACTTGAAACTCTATGAGCCTCCCATGGTCATGGATGAAAGGGAGAATGTCTCATTGCCATCAGTTGATGAATTTGCTCCTGAGTACATGGATGAGCTACAGGAAGATGTCATCCTAGACAGAAGGACAAGGACTTCCCGCCGAGGTGATGTTGATTATATTTGAGTGGGAATCAGAGGCACTCATCCAAGCAAATCCAAGTGGATTGAGAAGGATAAAGTGAGGGAGCAATTCCCTCACCAATCTGTTGATTAGCAAAGGATTTTGGAGGCCAAAAGCTTCTCAGTGGGGAGGAATGATCCAGGAGGATCCAGGAAGGACAAATTTTCAAAGTCCTCCAATCTTAGCCAAAGTAGTGCCAGATTGAAGGGATCATCGGGACGTTTCCAACGGAATTCGTTCCACCTCAAACGGACTCCGTATAAGAAAGTTATCGCGTTCTGTTCTATGAGGTCAACAGGAAAAATTGGTAAAAAGAGGTGCCACATGGCACCACTAACAGGGTGACATGTGGCATCTATACTATACAAACATGATGACATGGAACCACTGACAGGGTGACACATGGCATCCATATAGTACAAACGGAAGACGTGGTAGTTGTATGGATAGACAGGTGGCTGTAGGGTCCAATCAGGATGCGACACATGTCATGTACGGATGATGAGGTGGAAATCTAGTCAGTAGTATAGACCAATCCGAATGCGACACATGTCAGTACAGAGGTGACTATGCAACTTAGTTGGTAGTACGGTAGATGAGTTGGCAGCTAACTGGGCATTGAGGTGGACCAATCCAAATGTGACACATGTCATGTACGGACGTTGAGGTAGACCAGTCCGGAACTGCCACGTGGTAGCACCAGATTGGCTAATAATGATTGAAGTTCACCAAAACGTTGCTGCTCCACCGGTTTCGAACTTGTGACCTCCCATACCCTCTCTTTGGGATTTTACCAACTGAGCTAGTAGTGTTCTTTGGATAATGTATGGAAATAATATTATTTAAAGTGGCATTTAGAGCCCCAAAGGAGCTGTGGCTTAGCCCCGACCTTGGTTCTTCCTCCAAGGTGACCAGGAGGTCCAACCAGCATGGGATCCCGCGCTCTATTTCAGCACATGTCGAATTATAAACTATATAAAATGGGTTATAAGTGCGTCTAAAAACAACTTACGTTATAACAAATTTGTTTAAAAAAAAAACCATATTGTGGGTTCAATGAACCATGTGGTTTTGGGGGAAAAGAATTTTGTTTTAATATTCTAAAAATATAAAATGTGGTTGGCATAGTTGTTACTATGTCAACTAAATAATTTAGGAAGAGCCTAACCAAGTGTGGGGAGTTGGAACCATATGCCTTCTTGGGAAAAAAAATTTGTAACTAAAGAATCATGAGGATAATGTGGAGTGGGGCAAGCCAAGCCTATATAAACCCACTTAATTTCCATTTATAGGGCATGCTTTGGAGTGGAGACTTTGTAGCTAAAGGAGAGAATGGAGATTGCGTAACTCTGCAGGAGGAAGGTACGAGTGTTTATAATTGTTTTACACCGTCTTCAGGCTTCAAAGTTGCTGGAAGCAGTGTTGTTGTGTTTTGGGCAGCGGTTCTCTTCCTGACCATTGTCTCCAAGGTATCATTGTATCATTGCCATGTATTTTTCCTTCATACTGAGATTATAGGTCGGCCCTCCTATTGAGAAGTAGGCCCGGAGACGTAGTCCACCCTGGATGAACTCCGTTATCAATTTGTTGCCTTTATGTGCATATTGTCTATGCTGTTTGGTTCTCTTATTATGGATTTGTGAGCTTCATTCATGCTCTTTATGCAATTCATGCTAACATCATAGAGTAGCAAAGATCTTGTTTTCAGATCAATATTGGAGCATTAAGCAGCATATAATGTTTTATCATAAGCACAAAAGGATCTTCGCAAAGAGAATAAGAAGAAGGATGCCAATGAGTTATTTTTTATACAGCAAGAAATAAATGAATCCATTTTCCCACTGGTTAGCTACATGGGACACTCTACAAAAATCTTATTAAAGTACTAGCAAAGTCAAGCTGGTAAGATTACAAATGCTTAGAAGAAATTTTGAAAATTTGCTAAAATCAAATTCTTAGACAATAAATGATTTTTTCACTAGTTCACTTAGTATAGCAAATCAAATAAGTCTCATGGATATACTTTGGATGATAAAAATGTTGTAGAAAATATTTTGAAGAGTCTTCCGATTAGATTTAACATAATTATTGTAGCTATTCAAGAATCTAAAGATTTGTCTCAAGTTTCTATTAATAGTCTTAAGGGGTCTTTACAAACCCGTGAGCAAAGACTCAATAGGTCAAACTGTTCCTCTATGGAAAATGCATTCAAATCACAAGTTCAAGCTAGCAGTAGCAAACGAGGAGGAAGAATCACTAATAGAGGTGGAAGAGGATTGGGAAGAGGAAGAATGAGCAATTGCAATGAAGGTGGCATATTAGAGAATTCTAGTGAAGAAGGAGAAAATTCCAACTTCTTTGCAAGTAGAAGAGGCAGAGGTGGAAGACATTCTCTTTAATTTTAGACCCAAGGACAAATGTACGAAAAATCACATATCCAATGCCTCTATTGTCAAAAATTTGGTCGTTATGCACTTGACCGTAGGAAGAAACAATTTTATATGAATAGGAAGAATGAAAATTTCTCAAGAGAAAATCACTCTAAAAATAGTGATTCAATGCTTATTACATGTAATAGTGCACGAGAAATATCAAAAGAATTATGGTTCTTAGATAGTGGTTGTAGTAACCCCATGAGTGGAAACAAGGATATGTTTGCAAACATAGATGAATCTGTGCATTCAAAAGTAAAACTGGGAGATGATAAAAAAGTAGTTGTCATGGATAAAGGTAGCATAAAATTTGAAACTAAGAAAGGTGAAAAGAAACACATTCCAAATGTGTATTATGTCCCTAATCTCAAACACAATCTAATTAGCATTGAACAACTACTACATAATGGATATAAAGTCTATTTTACAAATGATGCATGTGATATCTTTTATTCACATAGAGCACTAACTACAAAATTCCAAATGACACAGAACAATATGTTTCCTTTAACGTTTCAAAACTATTTGTCTTCGCTTTCAAAGTAGTCCTCTCAGATCAGTCATGGTTATGGCATTTAAGATTTGGTAATTTAAGCTTCATTGGTCTAAATTTGTTGCATAGAAAGAACATGGTGAATGGTTTGTCAGCAATTGAACAACCAAACAAAATTTGTGAAGGGTGCATTCTTGGTAAGCAGCATAAAGAATAATTTCCCTTTGGTAAGTCATATAGAGCAAGAGCTCCACTCGAAATTGTGCATCCATATTTGTGTTGGTATATGCAGACACCTTCTATTGCGAATAGCTTGTATTTCATATCTTCCATTGATGATTATTCTTGGAAAACTTGGGTATATTTCTTGAAACACAAATCCAAATATTTTGAAGTGTTTAAGAAGTTTAAAGTCATGGTTGAAAAGCAAACTCGGCACTACATTAAAATTCTAAGAATGCATAGAGGCAAAGAATTTGCATCAAATGATTTCTTGAGTTTTTGCAAAACAAATGGGATCAAAATGAAATTTACAACTAGCTATACACCACAACAAAATGGTATTGCAAAAGAAATAGTAGAACAATAATGGAAATGGCAAGAAGCACGATGAAAGCTAAATATCTACCAAATGAATATTGGGCTGAAATTGTAGATTGTGCAGTATATATTTTGAATCGTTCCCCCACAAAGAGTGCCAAGGATAAGGTACCACAAGAAGCATGGATTAATAAAAAGCATAATGTTTCTCATTTAAGAGTCTTTGGGTGTATTGCATATGCACATGTTCCTACTGAAAATAGGAAGAAGTTAGATAATAAAGGAGAAAGATGTATTTTTGTGGGATATAGTGAGCAATAAAAAACATACAAGTTGTATAATCCTATCACAAAAAAGAACTATAATCAATAGAGATGTCAAGTTTCTTGAATATGAACAATGGATTTGGAATGAAAATCTGCATCAACAACAACTCTTTGAAATGAAATATTTTGATGAAGATCAAGCTCCCAAAAATGGCTTCAGTTCACATTGCACAACATCAACACCTCAATCAGCTTCAAGATCTCAGTCAAAACCAAGATATCACTCAAGCAATAGCTCAAGGTTAGATGGAACTCCAGTGAATACAAGAACTCTCCAAGAAATATATGTGGTAACTCAAGGTAATGATGATGATGGTTTGATATCTGATTTTGCATTATTTTCTATTGTTGATCCAATATGTTTTGAAGAAGCAATTAATAATGAAAGTTGGAAAAAGTCTATGGATGAAGAAATTGAGATAGAGAAAAATCAAACTTGGCAATTAGTGAATCTTCTACAAGGAAAAGATGGAATAGGTGTAAAATGGATCTTATAAACAAATTTTGACGCTGATGGAAATGTTGTAAAGCATAATGCAAGGTTAGTTGCACAGAGTGTTTCACAAATACATATGAGTAATTCAACCTCTAACTCCCCTCCTCCTCCTTCCTCTCTCTCCCCCTCATCTCCATTACTAACCCCTTCTCCAATCTCTCTTACTCTTCAACCCCTAACATCTAACAACCGTATCCACAACCCCCAAAACCCACCCACACACATACACACATGTCCATTGGTCTCCACCCTCCTCCACTTGCCTCTAATCCCTCTTCTTCCCCTATATCTAAACCTATCAAATCCCTTGAATCCCCTGACAGCCCACCACTCTCTATCCCCATCTCTCACTCTCTCCCCACTATGTCACCCCCTACAACTAACACCCCCACTCGTCTATTGTCTCTCACTACCAAACTCATCCAGCTACACCTAAACCCCACCCCCATATATATATATATTCCCCAACCCTCTCTCTCTCTCTCACACACACAGACACACACCCACACACACATCCATTTGCTTTCCCTTACCATTGACACCCTTCCTCCTCCACTCTCTCTCACTCCCCAACTCATCAAGATACACCTAGCCCAAACCCCCTTAT
>LPNX010914848.1:39294-64079 GCA_001517045.1 Pseudotsuga menziesii | reverse complement strand
CACACACACACATCCTTTTGTCTCCCCCTACCACTAAGACCCCCCCTTGCAAGCTCACTCTCACTCCCCAAATAATCCAACTACACCTGTCCTGCACCCCTCTATCTATTCCCCAGACCCCTCTTTGTCTCTCTCATACACACACACATCCTTTTGTATCCCCATTCCACTAAGACCCCCACTACCCTACTCGCTTTTACTCCCCAAATCATCCAACTACACCTAAACCACACACCACTATCTATTCCCCAACCCTCTCTCTCTCTCTCTCTCTCTCTCTCACACACACACACACACACACACACCCTTCCCCCTCTCCCAACCTCTCAACCCCAACTCCCCCCTCCTTGTCCTCTCTATCTCCCCACCTACTAACACATTGTCTCACTCTCTTTACCCCTTTCTAGACTTACCCGCAATCTCTTAACACCTGTATTGGTCTCTACCTCTAAATCCTTAACACTCCTCTCTAAGTCTACCTTTAACCCCTTGGCACCCCCTCCCCTAAACCTTTAAATGGTATAATCACAAATAAAACAATATAGTTGCAAATCGCATGCTCTTTTAATTTAATCAAATCGCGTGCATGTTTTAGTCAATAAAAATGAGTGTGCATTGTTTTTAGTGAAAACCCATACTTGTTATTGTCACATATGCTCCTAACCCCCCACTCCCACTCCTAAAATCTTAACACACCCCTTCCTCTCTCTTTCACACACACACATCCATAGGTCACCCCATGCCACTAAGGACCCCCCTCCCGCCTAACCTATCAACTACAACACCTAGACACCTCTTCACACATCCATGGGTCTCCCCTTCTGACTAAGACCCCCTCCTTTATATCACTCCCCAACAAATCCAACTACCTCTAACCCCTATCCCCATATGACATCCCCTCTACAACACCTAGACACCCGGACATTAATCCAACCCCCCCTACTCCTAAACTTCTAAAACACCCCTTCCTCTCTCTCTCTCTCTCTCTCTCTCTCACACACACACACACACACACACACACACACACACAAACACACATACACAAACATCCACAGGTCACCCTATCCCACTGAGGACCTCCCCCCACCCCCTCCCCTCCCCTCAACTCTACCCGTGTCTCTCTGTTTATCACACACAGACATCTTTATGTCTCCCCTTATAGTTAACACCCCCTAACCTATAACCTACAATTCCTAGACACCCACATGCACATCCATAGGTCACATCCACAAGTCTCCCCTTACCACTAACACCCCCTCCCTTATATCACTCCTTAATCAATCGAACTACCTCTAACCCCCACCACCTATTACGTCCCATGTACAAACCCTATATACCCCCACATTAATATACCCCACCGCCCACACCTAAGCTCCTAACACACCCCTTCCTCTCTCTCTCACACACACACACATCTACGGGTCACCCCATCCCACTAAGGACCCCCCTCCCCCATTATATCTTTGTCTATCTCTCACACACGTAGATATCCCTATGTCTCTCCTTACCACTAACATGCCTAACCTATAACCTACAACACTTATACATCCCTACACACATCCACAGGTCCCCCCTTACCACTAAAACCCTCTCCCTTATATCACTCCCCAACCAATCAAACTACCTTTAACTAGCAGACCCATATTATATCCCTTCTAGAACACCTAATAACCCCCACATTAATATAACCCACCACCCCACTGCTAAAATTCTCAAAACACCCCTTCCTCTTTCTCACACACACACACATCTATAGGCCACCCCAGGGGCTCCACTCTATCTTTGTCTCTCTCTCACACACACACACATACATCTATTTGTCTCACCTTATCACTAACACCCCTTAACCTATAACCTACAACAACTAAACACCCTCCCACACATCCATAGGTCACATCCATAGGTGTCCCCTTACAACTAACACCACGTCCCTTATATAACTCCCCAACCAATCCAACTACCTTCAACCCCCATCCACCTATCACATCCCCTCTACAACACTTAGACACCCCCACATTAATCTAACCCCACCCCACTCCTAAACTCCTAACACACCCCTTCCTCTCTCTCTCACACACACACACATCTACGGGTCACCCCATCCCACTAAGGACCCCCCTCCCCCATTATATCTTTGTCTATCTCTCACACACGTAGATATCCCTATGTCTCTCCTTACCACTAACATGCCTAACCTATAACCTACAACACTTATACATCCCTACACACATCCACAGGTCCCCCCTTACCACTAAAACCCTCTCCCTTATATCACTCCCCAACCAATCAAACTACCTTTAACTAGCAGACCCATATTATATCCCTTCTAGAACACCTAATAACCCCCACATTAATATAACCCACCACCCCACTGCTAAAATTCTCAAAACACCCCTTCCTCTTTCTCACACACACACACATCTATAGGCCACCCCAGGGGCTCCACTCTATCTTTGTCTCTCTCTCACACACACACACATACATCTATTTGTCTCACCTTATCACTAACACCCCTTAACCTATAACCTACAACAACTAGACACCCCCCCACACATCCACAGGTCTCCCCTTACGACTAACACCCCCTCCCTTATATAACTCCCCAACCAATCCAACTACCTCTAACCCCCACCCCCTATTACATCCCCTGTACAACACCTAGACACCCCCAAATTAATCTATCCACCCCACTCCTAAACTCCTAGTCATCCCGTACACATCCCTATGTCTTCCCTCTTACAAACACACACACATCACTATGTTTCCCCTTACCACTAACACCCACTAACATATCTCTTTGACAAATACACACACATCCCTATGTCTCTCCTTACCACTAGTACCCCCTAACCTATATTTCCAATGCAAACACACACACACACACATCCCTATGTCTCTCCTTACAACTACCACCCACTAACCTATCTCTCTAGCACACACACACACACATCCCTATGTCTCCCCTTACCACTAGAACCCCCTAACCTATCTTTTTCACACACACACACACACACACATCGCTATGTGTCCCCTTACCACTAGAACCCCCTAACTGATCTCCGTGACACACACACACACATCCTGATGTATCACGTTACCACTAACACCCCCTAACCTCTCTCTCTCTCTCTCTCTCACACACACACACATCCCTATATCTCCCCTTACCACCTGCACTCCCTAATCTATATTTTTCACACACACACATCCCTTTAGTTTTAAAACAATATAATTAAGTTGAAGAGAGGGGGGATGTTAAGGCACAATTAATAAGGGAGTGTTTATTAATTCCCCCTAAACATTCAATGATACCTTACCGATGCAACTACCTTCTTAAATGCTCCTAAACACTATTCGAGTAAAACACGCACTCGTTTTATGTGGTCAAAACATGACCTTGTTTTTGTTAACAATAACGCGTCCACAATTTTTCTCAATAGAAATAATAGCATTCCCTGTCAAAGAAACAATCTATCATATTTCACACAGGTTTTACAATCTACATGCAATTTCAAGTTGCAGACATTGTGTGAACATTCTCTTCTTCACCATATTATCACAATTTTTTTTTTGACATCAAGCATCTCCATCACAAGTATCTAAGTATTACTTGGATCATGGTATACATTGAAGAGAAAGAAACAAAGAATTAATTTAACAAGAAATAAACCAATCTTGGGGATTCTCCCACTGAGTAGAACCATAGAGCATCTCTACCATTGTTTTTCTTGCAATTGAGGAGCTAGAAAAGGCAAGATTAACATGTTCATTGTGGTGGAGTATGTAGACATAATTGAGCAAGAAAGAAACCAAGAACGGGGAATTTCCCATTGAGGAGTACCATATAGAATCTGCACCATTGTTTTTCTTGCAATTGAAGAGATAGCAAAGGAAACATTAACTTGGTATTTTTGGTGGCATATGTAGACACAATTGAGAAACAAATAAACCAATCATGGGGAATTTTCCATTGAGGAGTACCATAGAGCATCTCCACCATTATTTTTCTAGCAATTGAGGTGTTAGCAAAGGAAACATTAACTTGGTCATTGTGGTGGAGTACGTAGACACAATCGAGAAACAAAGAAACCAATCTCAAAGAATTTCCCATTAAGGATCACCATAGAGCATCTCTACCATTTTTTTTCTTGCAATTGAGGAGCTAGCGAAGGAAAAAATATTCCCAATCGTTCCCCTAACTTGAGTATCTAGACACAATTGAGAAAGAAAGAAACCAAGATTGCGGAATCTCCCATTGAAGAGTACCATTGAGGAGCTAGCAAAGGAAACCATATATAACTGGTCATTGTGGTAATGGGAAACTCATACAATCAAGAAATAAAATCAGCAAGGAAGCATTAGAGGAAATTTTTGGTCAAAAATGGGCCTCCTAAGAAAATAATAAAATAATAGTTAAAATAATAAAATAATATTTATTAATTTTGAAGGAAGAAAGAAAAAAACTACTCTTTTTGTTCGTATTTTCAACATATCTCCCAGTGTTTTTCCTCAAATTTTGAGTGCGAGATCTCTTTGGATGCAGAATTTAATTCCACATCCAACGAGTACCCACACAACATACTTTTAATGGACCCGCTACCCCCGAAAAAAGAAATATTTGAAAAAATGTGATGATGACATCATCATCACGTTTTTTCAATTATTTCTTGTTTTTGGGGTATCTGGCTCCATCAAAAGTATGCCTTGTGTGTACTCGTTAGATGCATAATTAAATTCTACATCCAACGAGGTCCCGCACTTGAAATTTGAGTAAAAACAGAGGGAGATAGGTCAAAAATACGAACAAAAAAAATAGTTTTTTTTTTTTACAAATATGTCAATTGAACAATTATGGTTGACTCATTTTATTGAAATTCTATTGGTTCTTTAATTCCAACTCACAAGAGTTTATTGTTGGCGCATTTTCTTATAAGGCCCATTTTAGATCCCAAATTTCCTCTAATGAGGATACCTAATGAAATCCTTGAAGAAATTAGAGAGAAGAAAATAAATGATATGACCAATCGAAGACACTCTATGGACACTCAACCACTTTTAGTTGTTGAGGATGCCACAATTATTCCTACCTATCCACATCAAGAAATACAAAAGCATTCTCTCGAGGGGCCTTCAGTCTCCATATTAGTAGAAGAAAAAGCATTGGATGGCATTGATCAAGGAGTAAAATGTAGGTGTACATTGATGACACTTGAAACCTTCGTAGATTTAATTGGATGTGGCTATACAAGTGACAAAGCTAGAGAGACGTTGAATTCCAAAGCTCCAAGATGACAATGTTATTAAAACAACTTAGGAGAATTTCCAATTGTCACCATCCTACCAACATGAATCCACGAAAGGACATCAAGCTCATGTTCAAATGCTAGACCCACTAGGTGATATGGTTGTGCTTTCAGTTGTTCTACAACAAACTAGAGGATAACAATATACAAATGGAACTATATTGGATTTGGTCTGATGGCTATGCAAGGCAATTAAAAAATTCCCATATCTTCCAATGGTTGTGTATTATCCATAAGAGGCATAAGGTGTCACATATTTGGAACTATTTTGAGACCAGAAACTTAAAAGTGGAACATGATCGAGCAAGTGCATGAATCAAGACTGCATTGCGTAGGAAAGAGATTAAATTCACAAATATTTCACTCATTTGAGATGCAAATACCTTTGTTGCATGGTGTTCTTCAGTGATGGGGTAGGGAGCTAGAAGGAAAGAACACCAATCATCTCAAAAATCACATGTCCATAGATAATTTTTGGAGGTGGTATATGTAAATTGATCACACCTATATGAGTGCAATATCATTCAAGTAACTCATGCATTCTATTCAATTACAATGTCAAACAATGATATAGTTGAAATGTGGAGAAGGGAACTTTTTTGTTTTTGTTATCCATGTAGCAGTGGTGAATGGGAAAACTGTGACTCCACATATTGGATTGACATATAGGATTGTGTATCACTTCCCATTAGATGGAAAATAACTGCATAATTATCCTAGTTGGAGGAGGGCCAGTCGAGTATTTGACATGACTATGACCACATTTCAAATCTCATACAACTGGGTTAAACTATTATGTTGATAAATTTGAAATGTTTAATGAATAGTTGTGTTTAGTTAGTTGACACCTAGGTATACACTTTATTTTATGTAGGGAACATAAATGTAGTGGTTTCCCGGAGAGGATATGAATGGCACACTCAGTACTAGCTGGCACGTTGCTTGGATGGGAAGCAGACCCTCATTGTCTCATTAGGAGACTCCGAGGGAAACGATTTTCCAATTGGGTTGATGGTTATGAAAGGAGAATATTTAATATAGGTTTCCCACACATTAAAGAAAATAGGTTATGTATTTGAATTTTATAGACCGGTTCAAATTGTATATCATTATAGAACTTAGTTATTGGCCGAAATATTCACCTGCAAATAATGCCAAGCAAGAACTCATCAAAGTCACGATACATGTTACCTTACTCCAGGAATGAGAGGCTAAAGGATAATGTTTCTATTAGAAGTGATACTGATGGTATAGTCGAATGAACACAGGTAGGTAGTTAGGTATGTGGTAGTCAAATATTTTGGTTTTATGGTCTCATTGATGATTTATAGTTTGATAGATCGAGCACTTGATAGATTAAAAAATTCAAAAGACTTCTACAACTTGAGAAATTGCACATGAGCTTCATCATGGATTTGTTGTATTATATTGATACTTACATGACTAATGCTATCTATCCCAATAACATTATCGAACACTCTATCTGGGATATGTCTAATGCAATTTCCTTGAATCTCGAAGTTGATCCTATAAGGACATCTCCTTGAATCTGATAATTATCTCCTGGAATCTGATAATTTTTTTCTCCATGGGAGCTGTGATGTTAAGGACTGGTAATACTAGCGTAATAACCATTTCTAATCCTAGCTTACAAACCATATAGCCAATGTTAGTAACTCTACTTTGCATCGTAAACCATAGAAACCATAGTTTACTCAGTAAGGGAATGCCAAATTTTTTCACATAGGGGTCAACTTCACATATTCCTCGACCCTAAACACGTGGCTATCATTCCCACATGGAACCTTCCTAAACATGCTTGCATGACCAACTGAAACCTAGTTTTGATGCACAGTTTCCATTCTATGCCTTGGTCAGGGATTCAAGAGGTGTTTGTGAAAGCCTTAATGAGTTGGGATTCAATGTGCCATAGAATGATGGTCCTAGATTGGATCAGAGAACCATCCACTATGTTGGATTTAGAACATCAATATCATTCTAGGTGTGTCCCTCTCCTCTTGGTCTATGGACAAGGGATCCTTTCTAAAGTCAATTTTGGAAGCTAGGGTTTTTCTTAGTAAGGGAATGCCAAATTTTTGGACATAGGGGTCATCTTTGAAAATTCCTTGACCATGAACGTCTGCTTAGAATTCCCACATGGAACCCTCCTAAACACATTTTAATAACCCACTAGACCCCCTTTTCGATGCACAGTTTCTATTCTATGCCCCCGGTAGGGTTTCAATAGGTGTCCTTGAAAGCATGTAGGAGGTGGGATTGAATGTGCCATAGAATGATGGTTTTCCCTCGAATCGATGAACCGTTGACTTCGATGGATTCAAGACATTAGGATAGTGCTAGGGGTGACCCTTTGATATTGGTTCATGGACATAGGATCATCTTTTTGGTCAATTTTTGAAACAAGGGTTTTGTTGAGTAAGGGAATGTCAATTTTTTGCGCATAGGGGTCATCTTTTAAAATTCCTTGAACGTGAAAATGTGGCTAGCATTCCCAAAAGGAACATGCCTAAAAAAACTTTCATGACCCACTAGAATCCCATTTTGATGCACGGTTTCGATTCTATCCCTCAAGTAGGGATTCAACAAGTGTCCCTGAAAGCCTATAAGAGGTGGGCTTCAACGTGCCATAGAATGATGACCGTCACTCAGATCGATGATTTTTTTGCTCTGTTGGATTTGGTACATCATGGTAGTGCTATAGGTGTCCCTCTAATCCTGGTCCATTGACAAGGGATCATTTTTTTGGTCAATTTTGGAAAGTAGGGTTTTGCTCACTAAGGGAATGCCAAATTTTTGCACATAGGGGTCATATTTGCAAATTCCTCAACCGTGAATGTGTGTCTAGAGGCTATACATGGAAAATTAATAAAACATCTTTCATGATGCCCTATAACCTCATTTTGATACGCAATTTCCATTCTATGGCCTGGGTAGGGATTCAACACGTGTCCTTGAAAGCCTGTAGGAGGTGGGCTTCAACGTGACATAGAATTATGACCATTGCTCAGATCGATGAACCGTCAAATCCATTAGCTTTTGGAAATTGATATAGTACTAAGGGTTTTCCTCTAATATTGGTCCATGGACAAGGGATCATTGCTTAAGTAAATTTTGGAAACTATGGTTTTTCTGAGCAAGGGAATGCCAAATTTTTGCACATAGTGGTTAGCTTTGCAAATTCCTCGACTGTGAATGTGTGAATAGATTTACAAAATGGAACATTCCTAAACATGCTTTTCTAACCCACCATAACCTCATTTTAATGCACGGTTTCCATTCTAAGGCTTGGGTAGGGATTCAAAAGGTGTCCATGACACCCTATAGGAGGTGGGCTTCAGCCTTCCATAGAATTATCATCATTGCTTCAATCAATGAACAATAAAATGCATTGGATTTAGGACATTGATATAGTGTTGCAGGTGGCCCTCTAATATGGGTCCATGGAAATGGGATCATTTTTTACTTTATTTTTCAAAACTAGAGTTTTGCTCAATAAGGCAATGGAAATTTTTTGCACATAGGCGTCATCTTTGCAAATTCCTCAATTGTGAATGTGTTGATAGAATTCTCACATGGAACATTCCTAAACATGCTTTCATCACCCATCAGAATCCCATTTTGATGCACAGTTTCCATTCTATGGCCTGGGTAGGGATTCCACATGTGTCCTTGAAATCCTGTAGGAGGTGGGATTCAACGTGCCATAGAATGATGACAATTTCTTGGATCAATGAACGATTGAATCTGTTGGATTTAGGACATCAGGATATTTATAGTAGTGGCCCTCTAATCTAGTTTCATGGACATGTGATCATTTTTAGGTGAATATTGGAAGCTAGTATTTTGCGTAGTAAGGGAATATCAAATTTTTGCACATAGGGATCAGCTTCGTAAATTCCTCAACCGTGAACATGTGGCTAGCATTCCCATATGTAAAATGCCTATTCATGCTTGCATGACCCACTGGAAGCCCGTTTTGATGGACTATTTATATTCTATTTCCCGGTTAGGGATTCAACAGGTGTCCCTGAAAGGTTCTAGGTGGTGGGCTTCAACGTGCCATAGAATGGTAACTATTGGTTGGATCAACAAAACATCAACTACGTTGGATTCAAGACATCGAGATAGTACTAGGGGTGTCCCTCGAATCTGGGTCCATGGAAAGGGGATAATTATTTTGGTCCATCTCGGTAAGTATGATTTTGCTCATTAAGTGAACGCAAAATGTTTTCGCATAGGTCTCAACTTTGAAAATTCCTCAACTGTGAATGTGCAGATAGCATTCCCATAAAAAACATGCTTAAGAATGCTTTCATGATCCATTGAAATCCCATTTTGATGCACAGCTTCCATTCTATGGCCTGAGTTGGGATTAAACAAATGTCTCTAAAAGCATGTAGGAGGTGGGTTTCAATGTGCCATAGAATGATGACCATTGCTCGGATCAATGAACTATTGAATATGTTAGAATTAAGACATGGGGATAGTGCTATGGGTGGCACTATAATATGGGTCCATGGACAAGGTACCATTTTTTGGTCAATTTTGGAAACTAGGGTTTTTGTGAGTAAGCGAATGCATAGTTTCTACACATAGTGGTCATCTTTGTGAATTCCTCGAACATGAACATGTGGCTAGGGTTACCAGATGGAACATGCATAAAAATGATTGCATGACACATTGGAATCCCATTTTTATGCATGTTTTCAATTCTATGGTCTGGTTAGGGATTTAATAGGTCTTTGTGAAACCTTATAGGAGGTGGGATTCAACATTCCATAGAATGATGATCGTTGCTCGGATCGACGAAACGTCGACTCCATTAGATTCATGGAATTGGGATAGTGATATAGGTGTCCCTCTAATATGGGTCCATGGACAAGGGATCATTGTTTTGGTCAATTTTGGAAACTAGGGTTTTGCTCAATAAGTGAATGCGAAAATTTTGCACATAGGGGTCATCTTTGCAAATTACTCGATCATGAACATATGGCTAGCATTCCCAAATGGAAAATTCCTAAAAATGCTTGCATGAATGATAAAAATGTTGTTTTGATGCATGGTTTCCATTCTATGCCCTGGGTAGGGATTCAACAGGTGTCCATCAAAGCCTATAGAATGTGGGCTTGAACGTGCCATAGAATGCTGACAGTCTCTCAGATTGATGAATTGTTGACTCCGTTGGATTTGGGACATTGAGATAGTGCCAGGGGTGGCCCGATAATCTGGGTCCATGGACAAGGGATATTATCTTAGGTCAGTTTTGGAAACTAGGGTTTTTTTACTGAGTAAAGGAATGTGAAATTTTTGCACATAGAGGTCAGCTTGAAGGTGAGCATACATCTTACCCTCTTGAAAAAATACTTGTTTCAAACTATTATTCCATGTGTATATGTTTGACAATTTTTTTACCTGTTCTGAGGTGTTGAACTAGAATTATTTCCCGTGATTTCCAAGCAAGAAATATTCTTTGTTTGTGTTTTAATCAAGGAAAAATGAGTTGTCAATCTCTAGGTGGAGGTGAATTGATATTAGGATCTCATATCATTAGTGAGACTGGAAATTTGAAAGAAGGTTCTTTCCATAATAATTTAGCTTGGTCATCCAACATATGTGATCATTTGTATGATGAAATGCAGGAGGAATCAATTCCATTTCGTTAGTAACCATGTAATGGAACATGTTTATGTTTATAAACAAGTGGCCAACCAATTACACCATTATTACAAAATATATATCTTCACACTACAAATGTTTCAAATAATACTCCATAAACATAAATTTATAAAAAAATATCCATAATAGTACTTCTCCAATCAATTTAAACTATAATAAAATCACACATGATTCAAATCTCTTCCAAATTTGTTCCTCGAGGCCATTCATCAAAGGCCATGAACATTAAAAAAATGATAAAATAATGTGCAGGATATAAGTACTATGTAGGATAAATCATAACCATTATTTCTAATCAACCTTATAATACTCAGATACTTTTAGTTTTGATGTGTATCCCATATATTTGTTAGATGGAAGAATCATGCCAAACACTAATTTCATTTATGTAGACCACATAGGTGCATCACTTTGGTGTGTCAACTTTGTCCATCCTTTAAAAGTCTGTTAGGATGTTATGTGGGTAAGGTTCTTTTGTATTCCACATAGTTGGATCAGTTTTTTAGGTGTGCTAGGTGCTTATGTGTATTAGGTATGTTCCATCTTTGTGAATACACGTTAACATTGTATATGCAATTGGATTGTGGTAAAAAAAAAATTAAATGTACTTTTTTTGTAATTACGTAATATTGTAATTGTGCATTTTTATCAAATTTATAACTGATATCTCCATGCAGTCATAAAATCTATCAAAAATTGGGAACATTACACATACAAACATTCTTGGCCACACGTGTATAATCACACTTAAAATATTGAACCATGAAGATCTCAAGAGCCTTGATATGAGATATTTTTTTATATCATGAAAGTTATAATATAAAAATAGTAGGACCTTATATGGCCTGTCAATGTACATGTACCAAAAAAATCTTTTATGTACATGAAAACAAAAGTACATATGTCCTAGACCGCTCCCCTATAGCCTAACTTCCTATTGTATAGAAAAATATATATTTTTCCTAGACACACACATCAAACTCTAACTTTCTCTTGCTTCTTACCGACCCTAATGCATGTTTCCTATGTCCATAACCATTGTGCATCTTTGGCGACTGCAAATCAATGACAATATTTCTTGATCAGATAACTGAACTAGTACAATCCAACAATAACAAAGTTTGCAAATTTAAAATACGACCCAATTGTACATAAAACAAACACTGATTGCATCCATCCAAGGTATCGATGCCTTTGGTGTCCTTATCCTTGTGAAGATCCTCTCTGCAATGCTTCTTTGTGACTAAAAAACATTCAACTATCTCAACAATTATCAACATGTACATGAAAGAGAAAGTACAAATCAATTATGTAAAAAATGAACATCTCACGGAAAACATTTGTTCCTGGGAATGATGCAGGGTTTGTCCATAATAAGAGGAGTTGTAGGTTGAGCATCAACGTCGGTCATTTCCACTAATGGACCAAGGTGTGGTTACATTCACCAAATGATAAACTAGTTAGACATTGTATGGACCATAGACAATACAAATGAATTGTACAATTACAAATATTCAAGTATATGTACATATATGTGACTTATCCCTATTGTAGATGCAGCACTCACTGCATCATGAAGAAACCCGCTAAGGTGTGCTATGGATGACTCTGCATCCTGATGCTATAAACATGCTAAAATAACATTCAGAAAAACTAGTTGTGAAGTGAATTCAAAGCTAACTAGTAACTTCTATTGGAAGTGTGTACATCAACATTGGATGAGTAGGTTGATCGTCATGGAAACCCTCTCTTTTCAAAGAAGAGGGTCATATGCTATAAAAAACCCGCTTATCTACATTTGGACTATGGGAAGATCCAAACCAAAGAGGTAGTGTAAGGATTTGGCCATAAAGTGTTAACATAGTTAGACATTTAGTTGAATGGATGGAATAATATGTACTAGAAAACTAACATGTTGTAATATACTTACCCCTTGGGATATATCTTCCACATGGGAGTGACCACTTCAATCAATTTGTTGGCCCTCTTCATATCTATATAGCATCTGCAAGTTTAAAAATTAGAAATATTATCAATCTATAAAGGAGTGTACAGTAAGAAATTTAAATAATTCGAACAAGATTCAGTCATTAACCTTGTACTTACATTCTTTAGGTAATCATAAATTCCACCTAGGAGTATTTCATTGAGTTCAACGTCTCCAACATCAACTTCTAAATGGGGTTCGTGCAACTTTAAAAATTTTAAATATTAGACAAATTAACAATTTAATCGAGACTAAAATTTACATTAACAAAATAATATGTATTAAGAAAATGACACATGTTTAAATATTACCTCAATGTTGGTTGTTTCGGCTTCGAATAAAACCACATTGGATGCGCTACCACCCCCCTGAGAGAAATTAATCTCCCACAAGAGTAAAAAATACATATACTATGAATCTTTTAATATGTTACATACAATATGGAAAGTGACTAAAAATTGAACAATAATAGAGTTTTAACAATGTCTTTACCTGACCACCAGTCATCATAGAGGTAACATGTCTTTCTTTAGGACCATAATAGGATTGACCACATATTGTGCACACCTCTGGCTCGATCTGAGGCACATGGGATGTCGGTTTATACCCACCAATATCCGGTACTCTACAACCATAAGCTAGTGGTTGATCCCTGGCAAAGGAAGAGGGCATTACCTGGTCAATAGTTGTGATGTCTTGAGAAACCATCGCAGCTAGAGTGAGAAATTTCTCCTATGTCTGGGAAGCCATATCATGTGCAAGAGGGATGTCTTCCCTTAGTAGATGGGTAGTAGCTAGGCATGGGGTGCAGGTATCTTTCGATTGGAATCTCTATGCCTAGCATTGGGTCGGTTTTGGGGCATCCTACTACCAACGCACCTGAAGACCAACATGTTAAAATAATTGACATGTTTCCCCATCACAAACTCTGTAGACAACTTTTGGATGAAGTAAAACAATACTTTCCTATTGTTTTGTGGGGAATGTCAAAAAACATGTACCATTTATCCATCCAATTATCTCTAATGGGTGGAAAGATGCACCACTCAATCGAAATATGTGGCCTTGTGCTCTCTGAAATGTCATCTATCCTAGGAACTCTAAGCAATGTATAAATTTGCTCTTTGTTTATTTTAAGCTTCTTTAGCCCATTGTAGCTCAAACCATCAATGTATTATTGTCTTTTTCTTTCCCTGTAGGATGTGATGCTATACAAATCATCATTCGATCTTGAGATCGTACCAACAATATTCAACAATGAGTCTTACAAGGAGCGACATTGCTCATCTCCACCCCTCTAGGAAAAACTAATTTCTCTAAGATGCCCAATAACCCTCAATATCTCTGCATTGTTGTCCATAGTAGCCACTGCAATCATAACTACAAATAAAATATCGTAGAAAAATAAATACATGATATAATGACATCTCTAAGAACTTAAAAGCGTAAAATTAATGTACGAAAATTAACAACACAAACTAAATCTATTATTTAAATTTTAAAATTGATCTTGAATCTTACAGTAAGGAATAAACATTTAACATTTTTTCATTTAAAATTGATGTCCTAAATTCAAGTATTAATTCCAATTTCCATATGAATGTGTACATAAAATGTCCTATGTGCATAGGTTGATTGGGAGGTTCCTCTAGCTTATTTTAAGGCTCGGATTATGAAGTTTCATCGAAATTGTGAGGTGCTAACTAATTCCCTTGCAGGATCAGCTTGTAGATTGCGGCTAGAGGCAACGGCTAGATCCTATAATAGGAGACATATTGTGCTATTAATGAATAAAATCACACTATAGGAAACGATTTTGTTAGATATGTAATTATTTGTTGTAGCGTGATATTTTTTGGACTCCAAATTCTGTTTAGGAGATCTTTTTTTATATGTAATTTGGGCCATGTATGGATTCCCCTTGATGTTAGTTTAGTTCTATGCACTCTTTCTAATACAGATGAGAAACAAAATCCATAATTTTCTATAGTGGGATTTATGGTTGCAAGGTTTCCACTCGATTCTATCATGCATGATAGGAAGTGATTGGCATGTAATTAGACACATCAACCTCCCTATGTATATTGATGTTCGTAGAGCCTATTGTTGAACTTCATTGTCTTGAACCTAACAAAAAGTACCCTTCAGTCAA
Source organism: Pseudotsuga menziesii (assembly GCA_001517045.1). Lineage (NCBI taxonomy): Eukaryota > Viridiplantae > Streptophyta > Pinopsida > Pinales > Pinaceae > Pseudotsuga > Pseudotsuga menziesii. The sequence goes on along the minus strand of LPNX010914848.1, from coordinate 48,940 downwards.
GAGAAAATATTTGTTAAGCATGGGAACATTCTATACCATATTTTAACACTTGAATTATGAAGTTTCATCAAAACTATAAGGTGTTTATTGATGTTCTTGGACAACCAAGTTCGATATTTAGGATAGAGGCAATGGATTTACCATGTTTTTATATGTATTTTAGGGAATATATGAGTTCTACTTTTTTTTTTTTTAGTTATATGCAAGCTTGCAATATAATTGACAAACATTGCATATTTGTTAATTTTGGTTTGGATTCACAATGATGCTTGCGAATATACATATGCAAATAGTGAAGTTAATATGGTTTTTATGAGTTAATTAGGGTTTTGGTTTACACTAGGGATGTAAATTACTTATGTAAACTTGCAATGTGTTTGACAAACCTTGCATTTTTGTGAATTTTGGAATGGATCATTAGAGGAAATTTGGGGTCTAAAATCGACCTTATAAGAAAACACAACAACAATAAATTTTGTGAGTTGGAATTCAAGAACAAAGAGAATTTCAATAAAATGAGTTAACCACAATGGTTGAATTGAAATATTTGTCATAAAAGAAAACTACTTTTTTTCTTCATATTTTCAACATATCTCTTTGTGCTTTTACTCAAATTTCAAGCGGGAGAGCTCATTATGTGATCATCACATGTTTTCAAGTATTTATTATTTTTGGGGTAGAGGGGTCCATCAAAAGTATGCAGTGTGGGTACTCGTTCGATGCGTAATTAAATTCTGCATCCAACGAGCTCTCCCGCTTATAATTTGAGTAAAAACATAGGGAGATATGTCGAAAATAGGAACACAAAAAGTAGTTTTTTCATTCTTCCTCCAAAATTAATAACTATTATTTTATTATTTTAACTACTATTTTATTATTTTCCTTTGGAGGCACATTTTAGACATCAAATTTTTTCTAATGGTTATTTTTGGTTCTTGTTTCAATTGGGCATGTGAATTTTGGGTATGAATTCTGGTAAATAATCAAACTTATTTGGCTTTTATGAGTAAATTGAGGTTTTCGATTCCATTTCCCATGTAAATTCCATTGGGGTTTTGGTTTCCATTGGACATGTAAATTCTATTGTGGTTTTGGTTTTCTTTGGTTTCCATTGGCCATATAAAATAAAATATTTTGGTTTAATTTAAAATTAGGGAAAATAGATTAATGAATATAGGAAAAAATCATGAGTACATTTGAGGAAAATACCTCAAAAAGAAGAGGTTGGTCCCAAGGTGGAAGTTGACCGCTTTGACTCACCCAAAATGATTTTGGCCTCACCGATTCTGGTTTGTCAAAGCTCCAATATCACGACATTGTGGCGAAAATGACAGGCTCGACCCGTTTTAACCATAAAACATGTTTTAGTAAACGAGAGTGTGTTTATTCAGTGCGAGCGTGATTTGTATCAATAAAATTGGGGCACGTTTTCATGTACTATCGTAATTGGCATTCATGTTGGTAGCCTTGGGACTAGGCTTGGAAAGATCAGGATTTTCTGTGATGATTTCTATTTTATGGATCAAGAGTGATTGGCTTCACTTTACCATTGCATCTAAAAGGTCCCTTAACTTTGTGCGCTCACCCTATAACAATACATGTCATGCCATTTCTTACTTCACTTTACTTGGCTACCGTTTATAGATTGTACCGTTATTCTGTCAATTTATGAGCTATATTGTTGTTGGTATAAATATGAGATCTGGAATCTATCTTAAAGTAGACATTCTCTGCTCTGTTTGTTTCCCTTGTTAAAATAATAAATATTTTAGTGAGATATTATGATAGATTTCACTTTGATTATCTAGCTTTGTTGTTGTAAGTTTGAATAAGCAATGCGTATGTAAGTAAACATCCAATTTTGCTACCAAGTATCAGACTTTGCTTAGTGAACCATACTATTTGGAGAAATAAAATAAGCCCTAAGTGTATAACTTCCTTCTACAAGTGAAATGCTATAGAAAAAACACTAGTATGACTTGACGCCTGTAATCAGTGCTACAATCTGTCGATAATCTTGACTTGGTGTTAAATAATATTTTAATCAATTAAAACATTGGGATTAAAATGCCTTATGTGAAGTAGCTTCGTTCTTACTGTTCACTTTAAACCATATTTATACTACATTAATGCTAGATTTTATTTAAATGGGATACGATTCCATCCCAAAATGATTAATGTAAAGGTACATATATTAAGGATGAAACTAAGATTGAAGTATGAGAATTAATATAAGTTACAGGTTAAGTTTAAATCTATACAAATCTCATTTGAGGTTTAAAACCCTAAATGGCTATAGTACTGAAAAATAATTCAACTCTTAACTTACAGGATTCATATCACTATTGCTTATATTTCACTAAGTTGTAATAACGTGTTTGGGTACACAAGGTACTCCCAAAAGACCAAACACCTAGAGAAACCACCCAAACAAAAATATCACATATCAATAAACCAATGTTTTCATGTGGTTTAGACCATTAAGAGGGAAACACTCCACAACCCTAGACAAATAGCTACTTGAGGCAGTTTATTATGCAAACAAAAGAAAGTTACAAATGAGTTGCATGCTCTTTAAATAGATATCATGGAACAATCGAGTGTTAATCCATAGATCAATGGTAGGTATGATTTAAGAGAAGATGAACCATTGGATCACTCTATGTTTAGAACATATCGTGACCATCATATTAGATATATACAAATGCCAACTAATGCATACTAACGAAACACACTTTTCCTAAGGGATATATTAAACAAGTTGATCTTAACTAACTCCTAATTGTCTATATATCCTAACATCCCCCCTTAACAACAACTTGGGATAGGATTGAAGGATTTACAATAGTGACACTATTAGGAGAAGGAAGGAGGTATTAGAGCCTACCCCCCCTTAATGAAAAATTCCTGAACTCCTAACATAGATTGAATCTTAGAAAACTTTGCTTATGTAAGAGACTTGGTGAAAATGTATGAAACTTGATTATCTGTAAGGAAAAATAGAACTTCAAGAACACAATCATAAACAAGGCTTATGATGAAGTTCATATGTTGCTCAATGTGTTTGTTGAGTTGATGTAGAACTGGATCTTTGAAGAGATTGATGGAACTTTGATTGTCGCACCAAAGTGGAGTAGGATACTACTGCTCAAATCAAAACTTTGAAAGGATTTTTCAAAGCCATAAAGATTCTTGACTCGCACTAACTGCAGCTCCATATTTTTCTTCTGTTGAAGAAAGAGAAAGCTTGTGTTGTTTCTTACAAGCCCAAGTGACACGTTCACATCCCAGACTAAAATACATATCCTAAAATAGATGTTAAATCACTAGGATCTCCAACCCAATATGAGTCAGTGAAACCAACCAGCAAAGGTTTCCCCCCTGTACTGTAATGAATCCCAAACTGAATTGTACCACGAATAGATTGAAGTATTTTTTTTGTTGATTTCTAGTGACTTTCATGAGGTGTTTGTATATAATGGAAAACACGACCAATGGAAAAGGTAAGATCAAGGCGAGAATGAGTCAAGTATAAGAGACCACCAACAAGTTGACAATACAAGGTGGCATCTACTTCAGGTGAAGTACAAGTGGCATAAATTTTGAATTCAGACTAGAAGGGACAAGGGGCTGGTTTACAATCTACCTTGTGAAAGCGACGAAGAAGGTCACAAGAATACTTATACTTGGAAAGAAATATTCTTTTTTTGGTTTTCAAGACTTGGAGACCAAGGAAATAATGAAAATTTCCTAAGTCTGACATTTTAAAATTTTTCTTAAGACTATATTTCACATGGGTTAAAATATTGGGGTCACTACCAGTAAGGATCATGGTGGATTCACCTTATTGAGAAATATCTTATCATGTTCATTCATAAAAAGGAGTTTTTAATTATGAAAAATAAGGTCAATATATTCTAGGTATTAGGGGAATGAGAATATGGTATGGGGGGTTTATAGGTATTGGGGGGTATAAAAAGGGGTTTCTAGTAAAAGTAAAGAATCTATTGTAAAAACAATGGTTTCTAATTGGAAATATGTATTTGCAAGGGGATGAACAAAAGTAGTTTTTAAGTAATTATCAGTATCTAGTGAAATTAGGGGTATTTTTTAGTATCCCATGAACAAAGGAGCTATGACATGGGTTCAGTAAGTCAATACCCCATGGTTAGGATAATATCATTAACATAAAGAACAAGTATGATGAGATGGTTTCCTACTTTCTTGGTATATACATTGGGGTCAAAATGGCATCTAGAAAAGCCAGTGTCGAGTAGAAAGGTATCCATTTTGGCATACCAAGCTCTGGAATATTGCTTAACTCCATATAAGGATTACTTAAGGTAACAGACAAGGTTAGAGTTATTCTAAACATAACCAAGAGGTTGTTCCATCTAACTTTCCTCCTGTAAATCACCATATAAGAATGCAGAATTGACATCTATTTGATTGGATTGCCAATTATGTAAGGCTGGAAGGAAAAGAACATGACTGATGCATTTCATTTTTGTGACAGGAGTAAATGTTTTATTGTAGTCAATCCCTTCAACTTGGGAATAAACTTTGGAAACTAACCTTGCATTAAGTATTTCAACACTTCCATCTGACAAGTTTTCTTCCTTTTGGAAGAGGTACAAGATCCCAAGTATCATTCGCCATTAAGGAACATTATTCTTCATCTATAACTACATCCCAATCTGGATTTACTGAAGCTTCTACAAAAGTTTCTAGATTATGACTCTCATAAACTTGATGCAAAAGAGAAGAGGATCACTAAAACTGAGAATGTGTTTGACTTGGATCTCTAGGATCACCGGCAATATCACCAACTATTTCACATGTTGAATGGACCCATCAAGGAAGAAACTATACTTGTGTGAACTGGAGGAATATGAACAAGCGGAGGTGGATTTTCATCCTCCCTATCATCATCAGAAACTGGAGTTGGAAATCTATCAAGGAAGTTGGAAGTAGAATAATGAACAATCGTTGAATCAGGCTTGCAGGCCAAAGATGGAACAATTGCCGAGTTAGGCGTAGGACAAGATATTTTCATCAAATTTGACATCTCTTCTAATGATTATATCATTTTAATGTGGTTGAATAATTCTATAACCTTTTACATATCCAGAATATCCAACAAATATGCACTTTTAACTTTTAGGTTGCAATGCTTTCCATTTTTCATCTGGAATTTGAGCCCATGTTCCATTACCAAACACAAAAAATTGACTTAAATCTAATTTAATTTTAATCCATGCTTCTTCCAGTGTAATACCTTGTAAGGATTTAGTTGGTGTGCAATTAGCTATGCAATTTACACATTTTATGGCTTCAACCCAAAATTCAAGACTTGGTCCCTTAGATTGAATCATACAGTTATCCATTTCTTTTAAAGTGCAATTCTTCCATTCAACTACACCATTTATTGTGGTGTATACAGAACAATGTGTTGTTGTTTGATTCCTTGTTAGTGCAGAAAGTAGTGAACTTCTTGTTAACATATTCTCCTCCATTCTCATATCTTAACTTAATAATTTGATTATCATATTGTTTTTCACCAAGGGATTTCTAGGCCAAGAACATCTTAATTACTTCACTCTTAAGTTTTAGGAAATAAACCCAAGTGCGTATGGAGTAATCATCAATGAAAGTTAAGAAATATTTGAAACCAAAAAAAAAGTAGATGGAATAGGACCACACAAGTCACTATGTGCAAGCTCCAAGGAAGCTGAGTCGTGCCAAGAGAAACAGTTGTCAAAACTATCTCGATGATGTTTTTCAAGTACAGAATTGGAAACCATCATCCCTTCAATCTACCATCAGAAGACCTATCACCATATTATATTTACATAGTTGTTGCAATGAGTGATAATTTAAGTGACTAAATCACTCAAGCCAAATTTTTCTCAAGTTATCACTATGAGCAATAAAAACTAAAGGAAAAGATGATGAACCAAAGTTGTTAAATTTGTACAACCTGTTAATATCATCAACAATTTCGGTAGCTATGACATGTTGAGGATCTTTAAAATCCTTGATTACAACTTGATGAGGTGTAAAGGTTTTACCTTCACTGGAATGAGTGATTTGATAGATTGGCAACAAACTGCAAGAAATTATTGGAACCCATAGTCCATCACTAAAATGACCCTTATCTAGTAGAACTATTCCATATCCTACAACACATAGATATCTCCCATCACCAACAAATATTTGTTTGGTGTTACATTCATGCATAGTAGAAAAAATGGCTTGATCCTTATCCATATGATAAGATTCTCCAAAATCAATGAGCCATTCATATAAACTAGAAGAAGAAGATTCAATATAAGAGTAACCAAAAGAAAAAAGTGCATGTCTATGAGAGGTAGATTCTGAAGAAAAATCTAGGTTGATGTGGTGCTTCTTCATTGCTGCTTCCAAGGCTGTCGTCTTCTTGAAACACTTAGATTCATCATGATTATCTTTCCCACAATAGTTTCAATGACGCTCAGTCTTATTTCCTTTCGGGTTGGATCCTTTGTCATTTTTTAAACAAGGAGTTGACTGAGAGGGTTTGGGACCCTTGTTTGGATTATTCTTCAAAAAAAATTGTTTATTGGGAGGCTTGGATTTTCTTTTTGTTGGGATAATAAAGCTTTACAAGATGTATCTGCATTGCTAATTTTTCCAAGACGTATGAGCTTATCTTTCTCTCTCATCAAGGAATCAAAAAAGATTCAAGACTAAGGTCTTGATAGCTAGATGCATCCAAGTATTCTTTCATGGAGTAAAAGGTAGATACAAAGACAAAGTATGCAGGTACAAGTTTGGAAAGAATATGATAAATACATTGTTTGTGTTCTCTCTTAATTTTGCAGTGCGCACATAAGAGTTTTGTACTTAGATAAATAATATTCAATGCAATAAAAATTACTCGGATTTAAAGAAATCAACTCATTTTTGAGTTGATGACATCAAATTTCATTATGTTTACCAAACATAGCTTCTAACTTTTCCCAATCCCGATCAGGTTCATCAATTCCAGATACGTGGAATCACAAATGAGTAGATATTGACATCCCAATCAATCCACGAGCTTCATCACATTTATTTGCCCAATTTATTTTCTCGTCATAACCAGTGGGTTTTGTTTCTTTCCCTAAGGTAATTATTAAAAGTCCCCTATGTCGTAGAAAATCCTCCATACGATATTTTCATGAAAAATAGTTGGAACTGGTAAGTAGAATATCACAAGGCCTGTAAAATAATGGCTAATTGTCGGGATGCAACATGATAGAAAAATCATGGTGTTTAAAAAAATCGTCACTAATAAGTGATTATATATGATGAAGATATGCTTGATCAAAGAAAATGTTGAAGATGTCCCCAATAGTGATGTGGCAACTAAAAAAAAGAACCCCCCTCTTCCCAAGATGAAACTTTGAAAATCACTTTACAATAACGCTGGTTTAAGTGAATGACTTTTGTGAAATAAGTCATTTTCACTTTTACAATAATGTGGCTTTAAATAGTGCAACAAAAAACTAAAATATTTAAGTGAATCACTTTTTTTTTAATTTAAGTGAAATGCACTTTTATAATAAAGTAACTTAAATTAGAAATTGCCTGGACTTTTACAAAAGTAACTTAATAAGACTTGAACTCAAGACCTATTAAGGAATAAAGCAACTTTGAACCAAGTGAGCTAATATTAAAAGGTACATAAAAGAAGGAAAGGAGGAAGGTTATTTTTTTACTCTTCTTTCTCGGTCTTCGTGCTTGCTTCTTTTCCTACAAATCACACCATATATCGAAACAAAAAAAAATTACATGGTTTTGGGGTTAGATCTCCTTATCTTTCCCAGAAAGTATACAATTTCTCTCTGTTTATGATTCACCACGATCACACAAGCTGGACATCAAAGAGGATACGGAATTGAGAAAATCCCTTTCCCATTCTATTTCTGATTCCCTGTGATCATGCAAGGTGCACGAAAAAGAGCATACATAGACAGGTAAGGTAAAAATTAGAGACTAAAAAAAAATCTAATAATAAAACTGAAAAATATGAGAAATTAAAAAAAAAAAATTTAAAATGTCACTGTAACATTATACCTATAGATTTGGTTAAATCAGCATATATGGAGAAAATAGAAACTGTTTTTGATGAAACAAAAAAATATTTCCCAATGGAAACGATGCTACAAACTCAATGTAACACCTCCCACAAGCCAAAAATTCATATAAAATCCAGAACCATAAACCATTTCAAAGTTTCAGCAATACGAGTTCAAGATCTAGATTTTAACTAGAAGAGGCTCTTCGTAAATTCTCTGATACGATGTTCGGGTACACAGGGTACTCCCAAAATACCGAACACCTAGAGAAGCCACTCACACAAAAATATCACAGATTGATACACCAATGTTTTGACATGGTTTAAACCCTTGAGAGGGAAACACTCCATGGCCCGAGCCAAATAATTACTTGAGGTAATTTATTATGCAAAAGAAAGAAAGTTACAAGTGAGATTCTCATAATCGATCAACTAGCCAAGGACCCTCTATGCTCTTTAAATAGATATCATGGACCAATTGGGTGTTAAGCCATGGATCAATGGTAGTTATGATCTAAGAGAATATGAACCATTGACTCACTCTATGTCTACAACATATCATGATAGGCACATTAGATATTTACAAAAGCATACTAATGCATACTAAAGAAACACATTTTCTCTAATGGATATATTAAAAAAGTAGATCTTAACTAACTCCTATGTGTATAAATATCCTAAAACAATGAAGATACACAATGATTCAATCATTCTTACACTGCTATTCAGATAATTTTATAACTTCTTGTACTAGAGTACGTCACTTCGGTGAGAGGAAAAATAGAAGAGATAATTTAACTTGATTTTTTATCAGTTTGTTTTTATGCACATACTTAATCAAATAAATATAGTTCTTAACTATTTCCAGATAAGGATATTATAAAATATCATGATTTCCATTCCTAATCATATTTCATAATGAAAGAACATATTCAGAAATTAAATAACAATTGAACCTGGATGTGTTGCATAAAAGGGACTAACAGACAAGGGAGACTGTTACACCCAACCTTCTCTTCAAGCAGGAAAATCACTTGCTTATGACCCCTGAGCTTGTTCAGTAAACAAATAGGATTAATATCTCTACCACATAGCTGAATTGTACAACTTAGCACTCAGTAGCATACTTATCTCAACAATTCACTTTAGCTATCCACTCATCAAATTCCTTGTGTGTCTCACTTTTATGTTTGCAGCAGTCACAAGTTTCTTTCTCTCAGAAATTAGAATGAGTAGTAGCGAGCCTCCTACTGAATTTGATGTTTTATATAAGATTGGGTACGTATTTGTGTGATTTTTAGAATTAAATGAGCCACCAAATCAATTCCCCCCTCTCAGGGAACATGGCCATTTTTTTAGGGATTATGCTCCTACAAAAGCTAGAGGGTAAATGCTAGTACTGTGACTTGTCAACCAGCCTTCTACACCTGTTCCTTCTTAATTATTTTAATATAATATAGTATTATAATATGAAAAAATAAAACAATTTCATTTACATATAATAATTAAAATACAAGGAATTTTTTTTTTAAATTTAAAATTTTA